>JAOQMP010000004.1:29001343-29015617 GCA_027563575.1 Erythroxylum pedicellare | reverse complement strand
GACAAATTCAGCTTTGCCAACATCATCTTCCTTGTAAGCAGACCATTTTTCACTTATCACCATCTCTTGGAGCCCATGTTTGAGAAGTTTAAACCGCTTCAACATCACTATTGTAGAGGCAAATCGAGTAGGAGCAACATTAAGTAACTTCAATGAAGCAAACTCATTAAAGATGGACAACCTCATATGGTGATTAACAATGAAGTTCTTAATAAAAGAAACATCGTCAGCGATTTGTGAAATCCAAGAACATTCTTGATACACAAGATTGTTCCTTTCTGTATTCTTAGCCGCACAAATGCTTTTCAAAGCAAGGTTCAGAGTGTGGACAACACAAGGAGTCCAAAAAATAGTTGGAAACTCTGCCTCAATCATTAAACCAGCCGCTCTACAAACCGGTGCGTTGTCCGTCACAATTTGCACAACATTATAAAAACCAACTTCCATAATCACATCTCTCATTTGCTTGGCTATAAAATCCTTGTCCTTGATATTATCAGAGCAATCAATTGCTTTCAAAAACATTGGCCCACTTTCAGTCACAGCCATAAAATTGAGAAGAGGTCTTCTTTGTGGATCACTCCACCCATCACTTACAATGCTCACTCCTTTTAGATTCCATGTATTCCTTATAGGTTGAAGAAGCTTCTCAATATGTTCTCTTTCTTTGTCAAGTAAAGTTGTCCTCAATTTGTTGTAGCCCGGAGGAATATAACGGCTAATATAATTATTAGCGGCAAAAGAGAAAGCTCTGATGAAATGAGGATTCCTTGCAAGATGAAAAGGCAATCCTGAAGAGTAAAACATTCTAGTAATCTCAAGATCTAAATTTTTTCTAACTTGCATGTTGAAAGCATCATTTATAGGTCCCAATGTTGCCCTCCTCTTTCTTGAATCAAAACTACTTGTACATGATGCTTCACCAGTTGAGAAATTTTGAGATTGACTAGATAAGGGTGGAAGAGGGATAAGTCTTGCCTTGGAATTTTCAATCAACAATGTAGCTTCATTGTTAATTTTTTAAGGTTCTGTCACCTTTGAGGATGGAATGTCACCACAAACTCGAATTCCCTTGTATGACAATTTCAACAGTTGCGCCCTTACCCTAGTATAAGAACCTCTGAATGAGCTATGGCAAAAACTACACTCAAACTCAAAGTTTCCACCACCCTTTGTTTTATTTTTCTTCACCACATATTTCCATAGTGGTTTTTCTGGATTTTCTTGTTCAGCACCACTACTAGAAACCATGGAAAAAGGATAATAGTGGACTAAAATACCTAATTCAGATACCAAATTGTATTAACAAACAAGTAAACAATATCAACAAACCACAAACTGTTTTTATGTCGATAAAGAAAGCAAGATGGGAAAAGCAACTGTTAACCAAACACATTTCTAATTTCAAAATCACACATGAAGATTGCTACTTCTAAAAAAAGATTGTAGCCTACAACAGTCTAGCTACGAAATCTTCAATATTGCATTGCAAAACAACAACTAAACACTCACCAAAAAGATTAGGCAACATAAAACTTGCTTTCTTTTTATATGACCAACAAAAATATGGCTTCTGTTCTATACTTACTTTTATCCAGAGTTCATACTTACGTACTTAACTCCATACTTACTTTTATAACTTAACTCCATACATAAGAATTTTCTTGGCATTATTAGACTGATTCTTATGCAGATTTCCCTGATTTTTATAAAGATTTTCATGATTCAAAGAGTTCTATGTACAAGTACAATTTGAAAGAATTCTATGTACAACTCTTATTCAAAGAATTCTATGTACGAGTACAATTTTCATAAAGATTTTCATGAATTCTAGGCTTCTAGCACACAGGCAAAGCTTCACTGGGTGTTGAGACAACGATTAAAAAATAAAAGACTTCAAGTTCTAACAATCTATCGGCATGGTTAAATTGTGAGTTTTTCAAAAGAATTTGCAGTATAACTTGTATCTCTTTCCTATCTAGACTTGTACAAAGAATTTTATGTACAAGTACAATTTGAAAGAATTCTATGTACGACTCTTATTCAAAGAATTCTATGTACCAGTAGAATTTTCATAAAGATTTTCAAGATCAAAACTTTGCCACAACATAAAGAGAAGACGTTACCTAAAATTGCCAATTTAAAGTTTCTTTTCCAACAAGAAACCCGAAAGTTGGTGAAAAAGGAGACCAATTAACGTCAGCCAAATACCCACCAAAATCTCTATACTTGCGCCCCACAATTTTGTACTTGGTAGAAATATTAGCATGTAAAATCCCCCATTTTGGAACACTCGTGGAAACACACAACTCTGTACACAATTTTCAGAGTCATGTATTTTCATTAAAAATCTCCACAAAGGATAGCATACATAGAAGCGTGGATTTCAGCACAGACGTGAAGGACAGAGTACATAAAGCGTGGATTTCAGCGTACCTAACAACATTGTATGAAAAACCAACATAGACATGAAGGAGCAAATGGCTCGAAAACAAGAAGCGTTGTGCAAAAGAAGATTTATGAGAAAACAAAGAGAAGCAATGACTAGAGGACCGCGAGAATTTGAGAAGTTGTATCTTTCTTAATAAGGAAAACTACCCATGTCAACTAAATAAAATTTTGAATAATTCATAAAAATGTTACGAGCCATGTTAATACGTGTTCGAGCCGTTTTTTACCGTGTCCGAGCCGTCCCCAGCTGTGTCCGAACCGTGTCCAAGTAGATAAAAATGATTTTTTTACTCCGACACGTACAAACACGTGTCCACTGCGTGTCTTTGCCGTGTCCGTGCTATATAGCTTAGGACTAACTGGGCCCCTTCTTCTTGCTCTTCGTTGGTTTCTTCCCTTTCCGTTGTTTCTTCCACCTCTTCCATGCACAACTGCAACTGTCTTTTCTTACATTTGTGCCCTGGAGTATACTTCTCAACACACCAAAAACACAACCCTCTTGCCCTCTTCTCATCAAATTGTCTAATGTTCATTGCTTTTTTGCCCTGCAAAATTCTGTTATGGATGAATTTGTTAACATTCATTTCTTGGTATAGGAAGTAATCCTGCCTCCAGGTTGTTTTTAATGGGAATGACTGTTTGTTTCAGACCATTCTACGTAGAAGGTGCACCTCTGCCCGACAATTTCGCCCATTTTTCACGGTACGTAAGTAAGCTGGCGACTACCATTGTTTCTTGTTTCCAAGCAAGTGTGTAAGCTTGCCAGAGTGTTTGGACCCTAAGCTCCAACTTCAGGTTAAGACCCTTTAGGAAATACCTTATCAAGTAGGTTTCTGGAAGTGTCAATGTGTTCGAATATTTTTCGAACTGAGCACAGTATTCTAGCACTAATCCTCTGTTTCAGTTCCTTCAAGTCACCTATTGGGTCTTCAGATATTTATTCGTATAAGTTTTGTCTCCGTGCCGTTAGAAATTCTTCCCATCTTAGCGCCTCTCCTCCACTTTTGTTCTTGGTCATCAGCTAGTACCACTCTTGCACTACTTCCAAGTGTAGCGACATCACTCGAATTTTTAGTTCCTTTAGTATGTAGTAAATTGTAAAAACTGTAAGCATCGATAGATCCAGCTCTTCACTCCTACCCATCAAATTTAGGAAAGTCTATCTTGCTAATCTCTTCGGAATTGTATAGTTCCCATTATCTCCGAAGTCTCATGTAGCAACTTCGGTGTCTCCTTTTCCATCTTTTGCAAGAGTTGATGGAACGTGGATTTAATCTCATTGATCTCTTTCTCATTTCTCATTCGTGCTTCCAGCAATTCTTCATTCCTTCTTCGAAACAACGTACCTCAACTCCTTTTGTGTTCTCTACCGCCAAGGCTCGTCTGCTCTGATACTAGCTATTAAGATCATTTTTCGGAACTTCAGAAAAAATGATTAGAGATAGTGAACGAACATACAAAGAGGAAGAAAGAATAGCTAATTTGCTTCAAAATTTTTCATTGCCGCTACAATTGTTACAACGGCTATTAATCAGTCTTAGGACCCATACGATGACAACGTGTTTTATTCATGGTTGGTTTGTTATAACCGTTATAGATGCTGCACTTCGACGTCGTTTTCTTGCTCCTGACTCTCCCTCTTCATTCTTCGGTGTCACTCTCCTTTTTGTCTGTTACATACTATGGTTATGATTCGTAACACCTTATCTATCTATAAAGTTCGAAGTTAATTCCAACAAATTATTCGCTGAAATAATACGTGAAATACAGAGTCATGCCTAGTAGATCAAAAAATCGGCTGCCCTCGTCGAATTAAGCCTGCGAGTTGCATGCAGAAATGATGCTGGTTACCAAGAAACAGTATTAACGAGTTTTTGAGCGTTTGGTATGACAGATGCAAAAACAAGTTAAAACCCAGGGTCTGCATAATGATTCTAGTGTTCCATCACCAGTTGACAGCAAATACACATAGTTCCTTTATTTTACCATCCAAAAGTTCACTAAAAGACTTGGCAAAAGATGCCAAGCCAAGGACTATTGAAAGAGTTTTTTTGAGTAGCTGCATGACAGTCATCGAAGTGACCAGTGCATGTGCAAAGTGGATGAGTCATAAGCCCTTGAGGGCTCAAGTTCCATGTATTGCCTCCTATTCTGTTGAGACAATTGTAGCTCACTGGAGAAGTGGTTGCTTAGCGGCTGTGAGATATGAGCCAATCCTAGATCAGGACGCGGATCGAGTGAACTGCTACTAACTTCATTGCCCTTGAAACACCAAGAGGAGTTTGGATACTGATTCACTGCAGAAACATGCGGGCCTGTTGATTGAACCATTCCGGCATTGACCAAATTGTTGACCTCAAGTCCTGTTGTTCGGTTAACAGAGCCCCATGGTTGATTTGACAGAAGAGAGAGAGCACAAGTCGAGTCAGTAACATTGACTCCTGTGAAGCATTCTCCCGAAGGAATTCCAGAACTGGAGATGCCAGTCCCTGCTGCAGAACCCTGCAGGTAAATGCTAGTTGGAGGATTCTGGGAGCTATTCCGCCACGGTTGGGTAACGGACCTTCCCATACCAGTGCCCTGACCCCCATGTACCCGTTCAGAAGATCTTGTAGTTGGCCATCCATCCCTCCCACTAAGCCTTGAGTGTGCAGTGAAGTCCAGAACAATGCCTCCAACCCTATTACTGTTATCTGTCACACAAAGAACACAAGACATATTGTGTATCACCACTATTAAGACAGCAAAGATGGCTTCTACATTTCATATATTTACCAAAAACAGTAGACGAAATTCGACCAAAGCGGGATGACAACACTGATCCTGCTGGGGGCTTCCTTCTTCGTTCATTATGGCCAGCAAGGCGCCTACGGCAACTTCGTTTTCCTTGGTCAAATTCAGGAAGCTGATGAAATCTGTGAACAGAGAAACAAGTTATTGGCAGTTCCAGAGAGGCACAGCATCAGTTTCATCTATTTGAGTAGAGAAGTAAAAAAAAGAGAAAACTAGGATCTACTTACAATCATGTATGTTTTTTTCACAATTTCTATAAACTGCGATCTATAAAGTAAAAGACCTCTATGAGTTGTCACCGTGTTGGTGCGTGTAAAATTTGCAGTCAAAAAGTTTGGCTAGTTTACAAAGCAAATACCAAGTCAAGCAGGATAGTCATTGCAAGAATAGATCAATCAATAAAACAGAATGACGTTTCAATTTTTGTGAAACCATTGCCTTCTTGTCTATTGCATCCGTCAAACGATCATGATACATCAAATATAAACATATAAGAAATATATTACAAACTAAAACTTTGAAACTACGTCATGTGTTACTAGATCTAAACCATGAAACTAAAATTTAGAATTTTGAAACCAAGTCATGCATTACTAGATCTAAACCATAACAAGAAACAACATATTTAAATGTGCAAGGGTATCCGGTATAGTCCCAATTCTGAATGAAATGAACAGAGCTATATCCAGTCATAGAACATGGAAACAAGTTGTCAGAAGCTGAAGCATGTTTTCCCTCTACTAAGTAAGTTGAGCAAACAGAACGCAGCACTATCCTGCTTGCAAGAACAGGCCAAAGAATGGAAACAACAAATAAACAAAACCTTCTAACAGAAAACCTAATTATAGGATTACACGAATACATTTTGATACCAATCTTCCCATTGTTTATGTTTGGTTTAACATAATGATTAATCTTGTGAGTTGACAACCAATTCCTAAACAAATTTCATACAAGTTCTTAGCTACAATGCCATCAAGTCACTGTAATTGAAGGAAGCTCATCGGTTCCATTACCAGTTTGGAAAAGCTCCAGAAAGCTGCCTCCTAAAACTCAGTTTCCCTAAAATATTTTCAGACTAAGAACAGTTAATCATTCAACAGCCAATGTTATAAAAGAAAATTGTCAAAACATTAAAAAATCTATTTTTTTAAAGATCCACTTTGCTCTTATAATTTGTCAAATCAATTTGTTTAAGAACCAGGCCCTTCATATACCATAGCATGGCTGCACTGGAGAAACATGGTAGGAGTTGCCTCATGGGCTAAGAGTGGCTACTAGTTCGCTCTCTTTCCATCCATAGTGGATGTCTATCTCTAGTTTAAAGTCCAAAAGATAGCTTGTTTTTTATTCACATAGGCCACTCAATGAAATAAGACATTGAACTCCCTAAACACATACAACTGAGGGTGGTTGCTTAGCCAGATTGAGATCGTATAAATTTAGAAATCAATTTCAACCAGTTATCCACTATAAAGGACTCCAAAGTACATTAAACTAAAAATGAAAGGATTGCAGGACTCTTCCTTCTTATGAAAAAGAGATATCGGCACAAGACTGAGATGTAGGTTTACCCCTTGCTTTATGATTCAATAGGCCCAATGGAAATGGTAGAGCTACCTTCACTAAGTAAAATTTTAAACGCCATAAATGAACAATTCAATGATTTTAGTTTGATTTCCTTCATACTTCATCATGAGAATCAAGGTCATCTTGCAAGCATAAAGTAGAAGGTACATTATAGACAACAAAAACCATCAAATGAAACAAATCAATTGCTTTGAAACTAGAATTTGTGTTATAAGCCCTTAACATGGCTCTTGCAGGCATACATAATTAGCTAACAATCAAGAATCTCAAAGTAGCATTCCAGTAATTTTCCTACCATGAACAAATCACAGTAAGACTTTACAGGGATATGACTGGTCCAAAAGCATCTTATGATCAGATACAACCTAAACAAACTCGACACTGAGATCTCGTCCAAGTAGACCAAAAGCAAGCACGACTAAAAATCATTTCTAGAAATCATGTTTTGATTCTATTTAAGGGATAAAGCTATGATACCACCATTAAAGGGTGGTAATATCATGGATAGGGAGCTCATTCAATCTCATGGATAGGGAGTTCCTTCCTTTCTCTCTTTTTTTTTTCCCTTTTATTCCTTGACTATACATATGAGAGGACATCTCTTGCGGCAAACCCCTTGAGCCATATTTTGAACCACTAGATTCATGCATAAGAATGAAGAACAAGGAGACACTGCAAGTTAGCACTGACATCAACATCAAGAACATAACATATTGGATTACTGCAGAAAAAGAAGAAAAAGCAGACTTGTCATTGTTTATCACACCTGTAGGTCTGCCAATGGCATGGTTCGGGTAATAAAAGAAGTTGAAAAGCTCCAAAAATCCATGTTTTATAAACAGAAAGTACAACTACAAATATCTAGAAACAAAGTAACAGCTATAGACAAAGTTAAATAGAGGTGAAAACGAGCTCTAAACGATAGACTTGGGCATAATTAATTTGTTTTAGCACAAAACCAACTATGTCAAAACCGTTTTCTAGTAAGCCTCCATTTAGGTACCTTTCCAAACGATAGACTTGACTTACCGCCATTACAAACAAAAAATAACAATATAACACAAAGTCAAATAAACATCAGATGAAACATATGTATTCCTAAAACATTCCTACCCAACAAGCAGCGGAAACAATCCAAAAACCAATCAGCACAAGCGACATAACAAACAATAGACTGACGGCACCAAAAACAAACAAAACACACCTAATTTAAGGACACTGAAAGCTGACTAATAAACTCGCATACACGCAGATTACTTCAACAGCATCCAAAACCAGCACTTGGAAGATTAAAGAAATTGAATCAAATTCAGCTTAGTCGCATACCTCTTCCAATCTCTGTGAAAGAAACATAAACTGAAACAATCACTAACAAAGGTAACGAGAACGCTTTAGTTTACACAAAATACGTAAACCCCAGTGCTATCCCCAGTATAAAAAGCAATCTAAACGCTGCAGCTAGCGTCTAAATTGGAAAGAATAAAGTTACTAAAACTAGAAACAAAACAACTAACAAAGAATAAAACAAGTAGCATCACTGTAGTAGTATGAAGAAGTGACCTGCTACACTGTTGACAAAATCTTTGTTCCAAGCCAGCAACAATGACTTTAGGAGACTTGGAGTGCATACCACAAACTTTGTGCCTTGAATAGTAAGCCTTAGCATCACTTAGATCCACTTTGCAGCCCTCAACTTGACACCTCGGTGGTTGCTGCTGGCTGCCCTGAAGCCTCCTCGCCGGTGCAGAACCGGATGATGAACCGGCTGCAGACTTGGCCGGAGAGCCAAAATCCGCATCCTTAAAGTAGATTTTTTTACCAAATTTAAGGCCGTTCACTGACTCATTTGGTGGAGAGGGCGCATTTGAGCTGCCAGAATCTACCAAAGAGCCAGAACCCATTTCCATAAATGGTGCCTACAGTTCATTCATGGCAAGTTTTGTGTGGGTCATTCGGAGACTCTGCAAAAGCTTGGGTTTTTGCGACTGTGAAAGAGAAGAAGAAAGAAGAAAGTACAGATATTGGTGGAGAGAAAAAGGCGGGTTAGTGTAGGGAGAAGAAACGAGTTAAAAGTAGAAAAAAGCAGACACCTGACACTGGCCCATGCCAGCGAGAGGGGGTCTACAAAAACAGACTGACGAATTAATCAGGAACCATACTCTCTCTCTCTCTCTCAAAGTTAAAAACAAACACAGACATGGAGAAAGTGAAAGAGACGGAGCGTCCAGAGCTCGGAGACAGAGGTGGGGTACTATTTCGAGGAGTTATAGGAAGAGCCGTTCTTGCCCTTAGGGGAGTTAGTGACGTGGCAAAAACTGCACACAGTACACTCTTTAAGCTACTTTAATTAAGTGCCAAGAACTTCTGTTTAACACGAGTTTGAGACGCGTCTTACGGCTGAGTTTTAAGTCGTACTAAATTTATGTTTTATACGCTAAAGTTGTTTTTCCAACGGGATGATTGTATCTGTTGTTGTTGTACATGCCTTAGTTCATTTATATTTTAGTTAAATCAAACATGGCGTATAAGTTACTAGGGAGATTGCTTCTGCAATAAAATCAAAACTTATAAAAGAGATAGAGAAGATAAACTAAGGTTAACTATTATGGGTTAATTTGGTTTCACGCCTATGTTTTCATTATGATATTTTATTTTGTTTCCCTTCGGCAGTATCTATACTTACACTTTTATTATTATATTATTATTACTAAATAAAACTTAGTTATTTTATGAATAAAATTATTATATTTTTATTGAAATTAAATAACTAAGAAACTTGTATAATTTAAAATTCAAATTTATTTATGAATCACCTATTTTAATTACCTCCTGTCAAAAAAGAGACAATGATCCTACCAAAGAGTAATTCTATTATGCCAAAAATCTTAAAAACAAACTCCACTCATAATAATTATTGAAATATATTTATTTCGAATTTGATTTTATTATTTTAAAAAATTTATTCAACCAAGTAACTATTTTAAAATTAAAATTTTTAAATTTAAGTATTAGTGAATAATTAGTAAATTTTTAACAGTTATTTTAATTTTAATTAATTATAAATTGAATTATAAATTTTTATTTTCATTTAATATTAAATAGTTAATATTTTTTATTACTAACAAATATATTATTAAAATAAGTTTTTGTTTTTTAAAAACTAAAAAAGTGAAAACAAAATAGAATTGAGACGGAATGGCCCTGGTATATTATAAGTTAAAAAATATGAATATAAAACAAAATAGAATTGAGGCCCTGGCATATTATAAGTTAAAAAATATGAAAATTTATAGGAAAAGGTCAAAAAAAAAACAACTTTATTAACAATATTATAGGATAGGAATAAGAATTTATCCATATACTAAATTTTTTTAAAAGGTTTCATTATTAAACAAATTTTAATGTTAAAAATTAGTTAATCCACGTTTAAAGAAAACATTCAAATCGAGTTGTATGTGAATGCTTTTTCTGTTCCTTAACTGCTAAGTACTGGGAAATGGAGAAGGACGTGACTAGTGGCCCCTGGCGGAATGTCAAAATCAACAAATGGGTTTATTTGAAAGATTACCTTATCTTTAAAAAAAGAAAAGAGAAAAAAGCTCTTTGTGTTTGTTTCAAGTATCAGTCCTTAAAGGAAATCCAAAGTTGCGAAGGGAATCCTGATCTGGAAATCTCATGATTGGAATCTTTAACAGTTCTCACTTCAACTCTTTTTTCACCTTTCCTCTGTCACTACCGGGGCCGGTAAGTCAGACAACGAAAGTCCTATTTAAGTCACTAGGAACTAGGAACTTTTTTACTTTTTCCAAACTCTTAGGTGGTGCCCACTGCCCATCATATATCAGCTGATTAATCTAAGCACCTTTTCCTTCATATTTTAACGACATCTCGAATTGTATAAATTTGATTACGAAACGTATTTTAAAAGCACGATAAAATATAGATTAAGGAAGTTTCTTTCGACAAATGTGAGTGTACTGCAACTTGCTGGAACATGATAATTTATAACAATCTAAGGCCGTATCCAATTTCAAACGCCGTGTTAAAGGGAAAAAAGAAAAAGACTTTTTATAAATGTTAAAATTAAAAAATAAAATGAGATAAAGTAAGGGTAGATTAAGAGTGACTAATTTTACCGAAATTGTATTGTGTTATATCTTGCCTATTACTTCTAGTAACCGTGGAATTCAAATTTTGGTGGTTTTATAAGTAAGAGAGAGTGTCCTGTCATTTAGCCTAAATATATTTTTTTTCTTTTTGTGTTCCAATAAAAGTACATAAAGAACGTTGTTGGGACTTTGTCCTATACAAATTACACCAAGATATCTTGTAGTTTTTTTATTTTGTAAAAGAAAACTGCAAGTGACAACAACATACTATGGAGGTCTATGTCCTTTAGCAATTAATGAATACAAAAACTTATTTACATGATGATGCAATTTTATGACTATGATGTTTAAATCGGAAGTTACACTTATTTAGACTATTATCTACACTAGCCAAGGTTAATCATGAATTCTACGATGAAATAGATAATACAACTATTTTTGTAAAATCTGGGAAAAACATTATAATTTATGAGATAAATCGTAAAATTTTAATTAATAAAAAATAAATATATAAGTAATTATTGCAAAATTAGGTCCTGATCTCATTTTGTGTGTAATAGAAGAAAATAATTTTTATAATTTTTAAAAATCAAGATCTCTTTAATTTTATCACATAATTTACCTTCAAAATATAATAAAACATTAATTATGAATTGTATCTTTTTATAAAGTTTAATTTTCTTCTATGACTCTCCTTGAATTTATAGATTATAATCACTATAGTCGCATCAATATCTAGTCTCTAAAAGTTTCTATACTAATAAGTTGAGAGAACTTTACAAAGCTATTCTAGAGCCAACTTCTATTTATAATATGATTTGAATATTTTAGTAATCTAATTAAAATTAAATTTTTATTAACTACTAATTATATCCAGATGAAATCCCATTTCTAATATTATTTTTTCAAATTTCTTAAATTTTACTATAAAATTTTTAAAAATTTACAATCAAGTCTTATATTAATTAATTTTTTCTCTCTAAAACTTTAAAATCAAGTTCAACTTGATTAAATTATATTTTCCCTCTTCATTCATTTTTTATGAGTTATGTATTAGGTTTCTACATATGTTGACAATAAATGCAAAATATATTCCTAAATTGCATTTATGATTAGATCAATTAAAAATTCTTTAATTTATCTTTAGTTTCTTAATCAAAAAATTTATATTCATAGATCAAGATTATTTTATAGCAATACATCATGACCAATTAAATATTAGGATTATCAAAGTAGTCTTGACTAAACTTATCATGCATGTTTTTTTTATATGATTCAATATTTTCATCATATAATGTTTGAATTAAATATAAATTATGAAATTAGTATCTACTATATCTAAGTGAAATTGTATTAGTTCTTTAATATTATTACTTGATTATTTTAATGACATTTAAAAATAATGTTTACAATGCCATACCATCTTGACAAAGCATTCTTCAAACTTATATTAATCGAGAATAATAAAATATTATCCCTAATTACTTTAAAGAGGTAAATTATGTTATATTCAGTGACTAATATTTGAGTTATCCTTGACTATGATATATTTTAAGTAGTACTAAAACATAGCAATCCATATATGAGAGATATTTTGGAGATCTTAAGTCAAATGATCACTTATATAATTATTATAATGAGTATTTTCATATACATATAAGTAATATTTTATTCAAAATTATCATATTTTCAGTAAACATTTTGTCTAACAAGTACTTACATGTTTATTTAAATATCTCCATATTTTAGTTAATAAGATTTACTGCCTCATTTATAAGAAGGAGAAGTATAATGTGTGCTAGTATTTCCACTACATCAATGTTTGGTCTTAATAGAGCAACAATTAGAAATGATTGATAGATAATACATAAATATAATATGAAAATCCTAATTATGGTTTCATCTTAATTTTATTTATAAAGTGTATTTATCACGTAGAATTTATATTATAAGTTAGTTAATACATAAGATAAAGAATGCTTAATTAAATATGTTAGAAATATATAGCTAAATAATTGGTTATAAGGCATAAAATAATAGTAGTATGATTTCCTCTTTCATTTCAATTACTACCCAAGAAACCAATTTGAAATTTTTTAGATAAAACTTAAAAATAAAACTAAATAATTGGTTATAAGACATAAATCAATAGTAATATGGTGTCCTCATTCATTATAATTACTACCTAAGAAACCAGTTTGAAGTTTTTAGATAAAACTTAATAATTCATTTTGGATAAAACTTAATAATTCATCATGTGTTGGCAAACCAAGTTGTTTCAAGACAAAAAAAAAATTATACTTCACAATCAACTAATATCATATGATAAAATTATGGTAAGTTTAATAACATCTCAAGTAATCAGTTATTATAAGCTATTAGAATAGGTTAACATTCTAGCTGGGTTCGAACATCAAAATTGGTTAGTGAAAAATACTTGTGCAATTCAAGTCACCATTCCTAATTACGCAAAAAATTTTATAACTAGGCCAATACAAATTATATTTCTGCTTATATTATAAGCAATTTAAATTCATAATGATGAAAGACAATAACCTCCCTAACATTTTCATAAATTTCATTAAAATCCTATCTTCTTTAAAAATCAAGTGGAAAGTTTCTAGGTTTTGTGAAAAGACAAAATAAATCCTTTTGTTAACTCTCTTTATTAACTTTCATTGACTTGAGATTTTGGGGACACATAACCATGCCACGTAAGTAATAGGAACCCACTTTATAAGATACAAGATTACCCATGACTCGACCTAAAACCTAAAAATTCTACCTACTTTGCTCTTATCTCCTCCTCTTGGAGAGTATGGTTATAAGAGGTTTTTGTTTCTATAATTTCTAATGAAAATAAGGAGCAACATACTAGCCAAATTATTAACAGTAATAAAATGAAAGATGGCACTCCTCCGTTACTGTTGTTGATAATCATCAACTCCTTTGATGAGCTTGAGTGTAAGTGATGGTGTGATCAGTTGGTGAGTTCCATCTTAGCATGAGAGAATATAACTGATACATTTTCTGTCATGCCTTTGAGTAACTCCTTCTTTGAAATCCTCAAGTTAGAGTTAGAGGAGTACAATTCTCTTATCTTTAAATGGATGAGAGCTTCTATAGAGGTGTAATCTAATTTACCCAAGTGTTCACTACCTAATTCATCGCGCTAACCCAAAATTACGGATTTGATAATTAATTAGGAATCACAGTAATGAAAATCAAGTATAACAGTCTCCCAAATAGAGAATTAAGTTTCATATACATCAAATTTGGACAAAGATACACTCAAAAGTTTGTCCTAAAGAGATAATAATTAGGTTAAACT
>JAOQMP010000004.1:28982365-28996267 GCA_027563575.1 Erythroxylum pedicellare | reverse complement strand
AAACTTTAAAGAGTTAGATGTGGGCAAATGAGTTTTTGGAGAGTGAGTTGGTTTGGGAGACCGATGGTAAAGGGGATTTTCTACTTATGTTTTCTATTTTTCCCATCATTGAACTCTCTAGTCTTTTATTTGACTGTGTTGCAAAAGGATGAACTTCAAGTGTTTATGGATAAATGAGTGTGGTATTATGGTGTTAAAGACTATTAAGATGGTCTCTACTAACATTTTTTGGCGCCTACAGTTTCAGGAGAATATTATTAAGATAGATGAGAAAAAATTTAACTCTTGAAGGATGAGAAAAATTTAACTCTTGATCAAGTTTTAGATTTTAGTTTGGTTCATAAGTTATTTAGGTATATAAAAAAGTGGGTCCTTATTTGTTTATTTATCAGTATTACCTATCCAAAAATGTCTTGTCAATAAAAGTTAATATAATGATTTATTTTGAGCTTTTTATAAAATGTATGGACCTTCTATGAGATTCTTAAAGCACAGGGAGTTTTAGTGGAATTTATAAAATTACAAGAGTTATTGATATCTTTTACCCAATTCTTATTAAACTTTATTCAACCATTCCAACATTTGTTATTTTTGTTTTAAGAATCAATTTAAAAGAACAAATCATGATCAATATACTAATAAGGAAACTGAAGAATAGGCATTAAATAGAGACCAATCTAATTTAGTTTAACTTGAAATCAATGGGTTCGTATTTAATTGATTAGACTTTGGACTAGACTTAAGATTTTTTAAAAAAGTTTTCTTTGGGCTAAGTGTAATATGAAGCCCAATTTTTTCTTAAACAAGATGACCTAAAGTAAGCCTAGCTCAATAGTTTGATTATTCACTACCACTACCCTTATTCAATAGTTGAAGAGGAATTAAAGCTTTTGAAATTCTCCCTATTATGGGGGGGCAGTGGAAAGTTCTTAAGGCCATCTCTTCCTCTCCATATTGCTAATCTCTTCCCTCTATTTTGTGTTTATACTCTCTTCTATATCTCTTCCTCTTTTATTTCACAATTTTTATTTTTTACTTTCTCCCACTAGTTTTTTGCTCTCTCAATTCTCAATCTTTTATTTTGTCCTTTAGTTATTTTATTTATTTCTTTTTAATTTTCATGATCATCAATTTGTGCCTTTTTTTTCATTCTTCATGCCATTTATCTCTTATGCTTTTGCTACATGCTTTTACTTTCCTCTATTTCTGATGTCTAGTATCTTTAATATATGGTAGATTTGGTGATGGAGAAGGAAATATTAGAGGGCTTGATGATGGAAGTTAAAAGTTTAGATCTTTGACAGATTAAGTCAGGCCTTGGGTTGGGTCAAGTTAAAAATTGGGGGGCTTAAGCTTTTGGTAGGCTTAGGGCCAATCTTATGTCAAATTTGACTCAGAGTCAAGTAGCTTGATCCAAGCCTGATCTAGATTCAGATCAAGCCTGGGCTTCTTATAAAGACATCCTTAAGTCCAGCCCAACCTGATTAATTGATAATCCTACCTAATAATGAATAAGATATATATTAAAATAATGAATTTAGAGAAATTGTGACAATTATTTATTAGACATCTAATCTTAAGATGACCTATATACACAAATACCAATTTAAAGTGATAAAATAGTTATTATTTGGTAATATTTAATTAAATGTTTTAGTTCAAATTTAACTAGAATCATATACTTAAAGATAAGATATGATCTCTATATTTATAGGATAAGTTAGAGGCATCAGATGCTTTTAAGTTTTGCAAAGCATAAGTAGAGAAACAAGAGGACAAAAGGATTAAGTTTATAAAGATCTGATATGGGCAGAGAATATTGTAGTAGGAACATAGAGATGGACCACTAAAGGGTTTATTTCCTATATTTTATTTAGATAAAGACATTCTTATATATTATAAAATGTCATAAGCACACAACAAATTGGTGTGATAAAAAGAAGAAATAGTACCCTTATGGATAAGGTGAGAACTACATTTTGCATATATGAAATTGTCTTAATAAAATAAAAATTTATAATCATATCCCATATAAATTAGAACTAAGAATAACCAATGATTATTTTATTATCAACACAAATAAATTTAAGGGATTTAGATTTTATTATCCCTCTAATACATCAATTATTTGAAGCTAAAAATATAAGGTTCCTTGAGTATTCCAAATATTGTGGGTATTCCTCATCAAAAGGAAACAACAAGCTCTTATGAGAGTCTCATAAACTTCAGTATATTGATTATTGGTTTCAATATAATCAAAAGGCTATATAAGAACTAATTTAATTTATAATACCCTAGCGAAAATAAATTAATGGTGCTACAACACAATAGGAAATGGATGTTAGGAAGTCCATAAAGATGAGGTGACCAACAATTTTTGCTAATTATGTGGTGAATTTATAAGAGTAAAATATGAGTCTTTATGATGATCAAATATCATTTCAAATGCAATGAATGATGTTGATTCTAATATCTCATATGAAATGCAAAAGAAGATGAAATTCATGACTAGCAATGAACTTTAAGATCTTGTTCAATTACTAAAAGCAACCAAAACCATTGGTTGTAAATAGGTTTTTATAACAAAAAGACACTCTTTTGTTAATATAAAATGATATAATGCTAGACTTGTAGCTATAAGTGACATTAAAAAGAAAAGCATTAGTTATAATAAAACTTTATTTGCAATATTTATAAAGGATTTATTAAGGAAAATAATATCCTTGGTGGCATTTATATTTATAATTTCATTAAATGAATTTAAAAAGGGATAACAAATCCTACAATGCCAAACCTTTTGGATTTTTTTTTTCATTTAAGTGTCAAACCTTTTAAAATTTTCAATTTAAAGAATAAATTTTGAAAGTCTTACAATGCAGGTTAAAATATCAACTCCATTTATTTTCTACTGATGTGGTCAACATAACCATTTTCAACCTAATATCTATAAATCTATCTGGTAATATTGTGGACATATGGACTAATATAAAATTAGTCTGTTAACCATTTATTCATATTGATAATCTATAACTTATGACCCACGACCCATTTATCCAAAATAACCCATTTATAATCTATAAGCCCTAATTTCCCTGTACCAAAATAATTTGTGATGTCAAACACTTTGAAATTTTTTTCTTTTCAACTTACACTTACGAATCAAGCCTTTGCCTAGTTTATGTTGTCAACTTCTTAATGCTACTTGCTTCATTAAATTATCATTTCTTTATATGGTAGTTAAATTATAAGTGTTATTTGAATCATTCAATTTTTTTCTTCTTTAATTTATATAAATTGGTGAACTTGTTAGACTTGTCATTAGTGTAACAATTTTGCTTAATGTAATATTTGTTGTGCAATTAACAATTATCTTAAATTCTAAATTTTATTTAGTTGGAAATTCTCTAAAGAATAGTGTAAACTAATTGAGAATTTCAACTTGGATATTTATAAACTCTTGTATTATTCTTAAGAGCAAATTTAGGAGCATTAATGAACCCAGCAATAAGCTTGGGACCATCAATTTTATGCACAAATATGAGGGGATATGAATATACTTTATATTAATGACACTTGAGGCTCATATTAGTGCCTGGGTTTATAATATGATCAGATACACTGACAAGCCCTTGAGGGAGATTACCAAACGTGCATCATTCTTAAGGAGTAAAGGACAAGTTTAACAAGAAATTCACTACTAATATATGTAGTAATGGGGTAGAGACAGTAGCACCTACCAAAATAGAAAAAATTCTATTATATGTTGCAATATTTATAAATATATCAAAATTTTGATTACTTAAACATGAGTTGAAGAGATAAAAAACTTAAAAGGTATGACATTTATTGACATAAATTATTTTGATGAGGAAAAATTAGGGTTTACAAATTAAGGAGGTCGATTTCTTTTTGAAAAAAATAGTTTATGATTCATAGTCATAAATTATGGATATGAGTATATGAGTTAACTTTATTTTAATACACATATCTAAAATATTGTCATATAGATGTCCAAATGTTAGGTTGAAAGTTGCTCTCTTAGTCATAGGTTGAAAGTTGCTTTCTTAGTCATGTCAGCAAAAAATAAAGAGAGACAATATTTTGGCCTATTTTATATAAGTTTTGAAAGGTTACAAAATAAAAAAACTTAAATGGTATGCGACTAAATTGAAAATATCTTAAAAAAGTTTGGCACTGTAAAATCGATTATCCCAATGTTTAAACTACCTTTATAAATAGAGATTTTAAAATGTACTATATATGACTCAAGATGAAGGGTTTGTTTCTAATAATAAAAATGATTTTTTTTGAAAGTTAAAGAACTCTATATATGGGACTAAATAAGCCTTATGTCGGTGGTATATGAATATTCGCAATGTTATAATCTCTAATAATTTTAAAGAAAATATTGATGATCAGTAAATGTATCTTAAGTTAGTGGGAGCTTATAGTTGTTTTTGTTCTTATATGTAGATGATATACTATTCATAACTAATGAATTGATTTTGTTACATAGAATAAAGATTTGTTTTAGAAATGAAAAATGCATGTGAAGCCTCTTATGTCATTGATATAAAGATCCATCGAGATAGGTTCAAAAAACCTTTAAGATTATCTTACAAAGCCTACATTGAAAAACATTTTAAAGAGGTTCATGATGAGCTCATGCTCATTATTTGTAGCACCAATTGTCAAAGGTACATGTTCGATTTAGAATAGAGCCTAAACAATAAGTTAGAATAATAAGTAATGAAGAACATACCATATCTATATGTAATTGTTAGCTTTTTAGAATAGAGCCTAAACAATAAGTTATAATGATAAGCAATGAAGAACATACCATATCTATTTGTAATTGGTAGCTTAATGTGTGCACACATTTATACTAGACCTGATATTACATATGTAGAAGGAATATTAGGAAGATACTAGTAACTGTTGGGATTTTGAAGGAAAGAAGATGAATAAGATGGGATAAGATAAAGATTAAAGAATACGTAACACTCCCATACTTTTATTATTAAACTTGGTTGTCCTATATAGATAAAATATAAAAAACTAAAATAGATATTTCAGCCAACAAATCTGGCTTATAAGATAAGATTAAAGATAAACTAAGACCTATTTTAAAGGAATTTAAACAACTCTAAAATTTTGAACTAATTCTTAACATTCCCTATTAATTTAAAATTTCAAGAATGAAGTACTTCTCTCCTAATGTAATGCACTTCTCATCACCATCTTCAAATTTGTTAATTCACATTATTATCAACTTATAGATATTGGAGCACATCTCTCCATGGTGCACTTTTAACCAATAAATCTAAAAATAGTTTCTTCTTCAGCCACTTCAACCAAATTTGCATATTCTTCTTTCTTAAATCTGCAATTCTTTAGTAGATGACCTAATCTTTTGCAGTTATAGCATTGAGGCTTTCCTTTTTGCCAACAATCTTCCTTTTCATGACCAGGCTTCTTGCAATGGTTACACTGAGGAATTTTTCCTTTTCCCTTTGCAACTTTAGCTAAATAAGCTCCTTTAATTATCTGTTCAATTCTCTCTTTTCTCATAGTTCTTCTTTGCTCCTGAGAATTAATCAATTGTGGTAAAGTTATTTGACTAATATCTCTTGAATCTTCAAGAGATGAAATTTTAGACTTAAATCTTTCAGGACAACTTATAAGCATTTTCTCTATAATATTGCTATCAAGTAAATCTTCTCCCAACAATCGAATTTTGTTCACCATATTTATTAGCCGATCAGAATATTCTTGCATGGTCTTTATTTCTTTCATGCTCAAAGTCCCAAAATCTATCTTGAGATTTAAGATTTACATCCTTCTTGTTCTTTTATTGCCTTAATATAATTCTTTCAGTATATCCCAAGCTTCTTTAGCTGTTTCACAAGTCATTATTCTTGTGAAAATTACTTTTGAGACAGCAGAATGAATTATAGATAAAGCTTTTGGGGCTTTTGTTTCTTCTTCTTCATGAGCCCTTATCTGATTGAGTGTTGGTTTATTTCCCAGAGGTGGCAATTCCCTTTCATTTTCTACCCACTGCCATAAGCTAAGACCTTTTAAAAGAGCTTTCATCTTAACAACCCATACTAGATAATTTTCACTATTGAAACTTGGAGGTGAGATAATTGTGGAATTGATGGCAGTCATAGGAACTTTATTTTAGTATTTTCTCACTCAATCTCACAGTCTCTCAAGGATCTAAAGCTCTAATACCACGTTGGATTTTAGAACCATAATTTAACCAAAAAAATAGAAAAGAGATAATGCAAGAGGCAACTTATTGATGAGTTACACTTTACATTGATGTTGAAGGCCTAAATGTATAAGCAATAAACTAACAAACTTAGCTAATATCTAGATAAAGATTAAGTAAACAAATCAAAAGTTTAAAAGTTTAAATCCTAAGAGATAATAACTTTATCTTAATAGATAAAATTTTATCTTTTAACAAATAACGTATCTTATCTTTACTACTTTCCAAATTTTATCTTTAAACAAAGACTTCATTTTTAACAACTTTGAATTATTCTACAGCATTCCCTCTTGATTCAAGGTTATAAGAATTTTTTGAATTTGATGATGTACTTCTCATCATCCTTCAATAGTTAGAGCTCATCTCTCTACAATTCTTTTCTTTGTAGCACTTCTCTCTATTCTTCAACATGACCACTTCTCTCATCACTTATCTCCATAGAGCACTTCTCTCTATTCTTCAATATGAGCACTTCTCTCGTCACTTATCTGCATAGAGCACTTCTCTCTATGATACGTCTTGGTGCACTTCTCACCAACTAGAAGATGTTGTCTTTTTCAATCACTTGCACTATATTTTTTTGTTCTTCATTGATAAACTTGCAATCCTTTTTCATAAAGCATTGAGACTTCTTTTTATGCCAGAAATCTTTCTCTTTACGACCAAACTTCTCATAATGGCCACATTGAAGAATGTTTCCTTTCTTTTTTTATGACAGAACCTTTGCTAGATAGGCTTCCTCCACCATCTTTTCACTTTCTTGGTCTCTTATTATCCTTCTTTGCTATGGAGCTTGTAAGGTATTAATCACTAATAGGTCCTCAAGATCTTTGAGAGCTCTGATACCATGTTGGGATTTTGAAGAAAAGAAGATGATTGTTTAATGCTCAAGCCATTAGTTACAATTGAGAATTAATTCAAAATTTCAGAGTTGTTTAAATTCCTTTAGAATAGGTCTTAGTTTATCTTTAATCTTATCTTATAAGCCAGATTTATTGGCTGAAATATCTATTTTAGTTTTTTTTATTTTGTCTATATAAGGCAACCAAGTTTAATAATAAAAGTATGGGAGTGCTACGTATTCTTCAATCTTTATCATATCCCACTAAGAAGGTTGTGGCATAAATGACGGTCGAGAGATTGATAAAGGACAACATTCTCCCAATTCTAAACTTCAATGATCTGGAAATATATATCGACTGTTGTAGGGGTAAGTTGACCAAGATAAAGAAAAAGGAGTCAACTCATACTTCTGGTTTATTGGACCTTATATATATAGATATTAGTGGTCTTTATACAGTCACGTTGTGCAATGTCATATACTTTATGACATTTATAGATTATTATTCCCGCTATGGTTATATGTTCTTGCTTAAAGAGAAGTATGAAGTTCTTGATAAGTTCAAGATCTTTAAGACTAAAGTTGAGAATTAGTTGGAAAAATCAACAAAGATTGTCAGATCTAATAGAGAAAGGGAATACTATGGCAGACATGGGGTTGCAAGATAAGGAAAAGGTCCGTTTGCCACGTATTTAGAATCGGTTGGAATAGTGGCTCAGTTCATTATGCCAGGTACTCCTGAGCAAAATGGCGTTGACGAAAGGCGTAATTGCACCTTAAAGGACATGATGACATCAATGCAGAGCAGGGCTAACATAATTGAATACCTTTTGGGTGAAGTCATCAAGGCAACATTATATATTTTGAATAGAGTCCTGAGCAAGTCAGTATCAAAGATGCCTTTTGAGCTTTGGGTTAGAAGGAAGCCAAGCCTTGTACACGTTCATGTGTGGGGATACCCTACTGAGGTGAGGTTGTATACTCCTCATGAGAGTAAATTGCAATCTCATTTAACTCGTTGCTATTTAGTGGGTTATCTCGACCACTCTAAGAGCTATAGATTTTAGTGTAGATAAGGAGGAGCCAGAATAGTGGAATCACAGACGACGAAATTTCTGGAATACAATGTCTATGATGAGGAAGGATCCTCACATCCTCCAGAAGATAGTAGGATGGATACTACAATTATTATGTATCCACCTCTCATACAGTTAGTTCTGATGGATGCAGGCCCGAGTACCGTGCCTATGCAGGCACAGGAACCTATTCCTATTTAGGAAGATGTTTCTGAGGTACAAAAGCCTATGCAGTTGCGCAAATCCACCAGAGAGAGGCGGCCAACTATCTTATTATATTACATAGTCTATTTAGGTGAGCAAAACTATGATATAGGACATGTTGTGGATCCAGTGAATTTTACAGAAGTCATTTCTAGACCTCATGCAGATATATGGTGGGAAGCAATGAAGGATGAAATGCAGTCTATGAGGTATAATAATGTATGAGAGCTTGTTGATTTATCTCAACATTACAGGCCTATCAGTTACAAGTGGCTATTTAAGACCAAGAATGACACATAAGGTCAAGTTAAGCGGTTTAAGGCATGTCTAGTTACCAAATGATTCACTTAGAGAGAAGGAGTTGACTTCAATATTAGCTTCTCTCATGTATCCTCGAAGGATGCATTTATAGTGATTATGGCAATAGTAGCTCATTATCATACAGAGCTACATCAAATGGACGTTAAGATCGATTTCCTGAATGGTGACTTTTATGAGGAGGTTTATATAGAGCAATTTGAAGGTTTTTAGGATCAAGATGCAACTGACAAAGTTTTTAAGTTGAATAAATCAATATACGGCCTGAAGCAAGCTTCCAGAAAATGGTACCTAAAGTTTGCTGACGTTCTGACCTCATTCGGCTTTATGGAGAACAAAGTTAAAAGATGCTTATACTATAAGGTCAGAGGGATCAAAGTCATCTTCATACTACTCTATGTCGATGATATCTTGCTCGCGTCAAATGATTTGACCATATTACATAAAGTAAAGTAACTTTTGGTAAAATATTTTGACATGAAGGATTTAGGTGAAGCATCTTTCGTCCTCGATATGCAGATTCACAAGGACAGATCTCAATACTCCCTGAGCCTCTCACAAAAAATATACATTGAGCGAGTGCTACAAAGGTTTAATATGGTTGATTGTAGACCTGCTGTAGCACCTATCTCTCATGGTGAGAGATTGTCTTTGATACAGTGTCCAAAGAATGAAGTTGAGAGAGAGGCTATGAGGAATATCCCCTACTCTAGTGCAGTTGGTAGCCTGATGTATGACCAGGTGTGCACTAGATCGGACATTGCATTTCTTGTTGGACTGCTGGGTCGATATTTGGCAAACCCAAGTATAACCCATTAGAATGCAGTGAAACGAATGTTAAGATATCTAAAGGGTACCAAGGATTATACGTTGACATACAGGAAGGTTGACAATTTAAACCTCATAGGGTATACAGACTTCGATTTTGATATATATCCGGATGATCACAAATCCACATCGGGGTATAATTTTATGATGCAGATGGTCTAATATCATGGAAGAGTGTCAAGCAGATACTGGTAACTTCCTCGACCATGTATGCAGAGTTTGTTGCATGTTATAGAGCTGTGACACAGGCGGTTTGGCTCAGAAACTTAATTTCTGAATTGTTTGTAGTAGATTCGATAGCTACACCCATTCAATTGTATTGTGATAATCTTATTATAGTATTGCTCAGTAATAATAACAAGAGTATCACAGGGTTTAAGCATTTGGAGGTCAAGTATTTGACCATAAAGGAGTTGATTCAGAAGTGTGACATTGAAGTGAAGCACATCAGGACTGAAGAGATGTTAGCTGATCCTTTGACTAAAGGACTTCGCCCATTAGTGCTTGTTAGACATGTATCCAGTATGGGCGTATTAAAGTCCTTAGACAGTAATAGCTAGGGATTATTGTATTTGCTCAAAAGTTTGTATATTTTGATATATTATGACATTATGATTATTTATTAATAAAGATGATCATTTTCTTTTATCCTTAGTAATAACTGCTTTTGTATATAGTCATAATACATACGGAAGCCTTAAGATTTATGTTGATCTTAAGCATTTTAAAGGTCATAGGGAATATATAAAGATTAACTGAGTTTATGTCATTAAACACATAAAATTTGTATGGATATCCTTAAAGTTTCATATGGCATAGAGGGACATGAGGTTTAATCCCATAAAAGTTTTCCAATACAGTTTAGCATTTAATTGGAGAACATAAATGTTTTCTTTAATGCAGTTTAGCATTTGGTGAGAGAAAACAAGTTTTCTCTAATGTTGTTTAGCATTCGATGAGAGAAAACATGATTTTTCTAATATAGTTTAGCATAAAGTTAGAGAAATTGAGACTTACAGACAAAGATCATACATTTTAGATCATACAAGTATCATCTTAGTTTTCCACACTCCATTTTCCCATTCATGTTAGTAAGGTATTAGATATTCGTGATTATATTGGACCTATGTCATACATGACATATGTGTTTGATATTTTTCAGTATCGAAAACTTTGCAAGACAGAATATAAGACTTTCATTACCTTTGGATTAAATGTTATTTTTAAATTGGTACCAATACAGCAGCGTAACTTGACTGATTTTTTAAACTATTTTAAACTTGACAAAAAACTGCAATTAATAATTATCCAAGGGGGAGATTGTAAGAAATTTTTGTCCCTAGGGACAATTTTGTCCTTTTCCTATTAAGTGGACAACTATTAATTGTAATTTTGGTTTTCAATAAATTATCGGTTAAGTTACGTAACTTGATCCAGATAAGGGTAATAAAGTGACCCAATAAATGATTTAGATTAATGGATCGAAATCTGGGTAGAAAATGGATCCCTTTTAGTGTAGACCTGGTCCATATCGACCTTGTGATGAGGAAGCCTGATATGGAAGCAATATAAATGTTAAGGTCTCCTATAGTTACTCATATAAATCGTAAGCATACAGTTCTCTGACTCGTTAAGAGAGCTTGCGTATTGAGTAAATTGTAGAAAGGCCCAAACCGAGTATTGGTGAACAACTTCCTCAACTGTTCCGAGAGTATCGGTGATCGTTTTGATGTCAAAAATTGATTCAGAACTCGGAATGGAGCCGAAATCAGGTATTTTACATTTCCTTCGTTTTTTTCCTTTCATGTATGATCCTAGGTACGTAATAGAGCCTATGCTACGTATTACAACATATTCATATAAAGATAATACAACGTACATGTGATTATTTAGTTGATTATGATTTCATATTTAGACTTTTAACTTTATTATAATAGAGAGAATAAAGTGTGCACACATAATTTATTATTATTATTTTATCTAATTTGATGGAGCTTAAATTGAACACAAGTTATTGTTTTAATATATAAAGCCAAACTCCTCAAACTCTATTTTATTTTAATTGATATCGTAATGTACACAGGGAAGTATCCACTTTTACAGCTATAATTGATAATAATGAAAGTTTGATTATAATAATTTTCAATCTTTACATTTATTTATGTCTTATTGTATAAAAATGGTACATGATAGTGTGACAGTGTTAATGTCTTATCCCTAGGTGTTCCACGTAAACACATACCAGGTTAAATAAATTAAGTATATTTATATAATAATAACTAATTACGTGTTTTAGTTTAAATTTAAGTTAAACTATATTCTTGATAACAATATATGATAAGAATTTAAAAAATGGATTTCAAGAGTCCTTAATATTAGTTTATTCAGATTTTGTTTCAGAGATATGTTATTTATCACTAGAGTTAATTATTATTATTTACAATTAATCTTAAGTAATTATGTTTAAAATTGTCTAGTTTTAAGATATTTTAAATTTGATATATTTATTAAGTAATTATAAAATATTTTAAAATTTGAAAATTAATTTAAAATATAAAATAAATTTTATTAATCATAGTTCTTATTAATAATTAATGTTAAATAGTATATATTAGCTAATGATGAAAGCATATTAAAAGGAAAAATAAAAATTATAAATAATTTTTAAGATTCATCATAAGTTATAAAAAGAGGAAGAAACCAAAATAAAAAAATCACAAACACAATCAAATATTTTTATCAGATTCAAAATAAAATAAATTACATTAAACGAAAGAAGTCCTTAGCTTTTAATTCTTAATTATTTTATGTTTAAGATCCAGCATAAAATTACATAGTAAAATTCTGCATAAAAATTATAAATAATATCACATTGTTTATTCGTTTAAGAATCCTAAAAACTCAAAATAGCCATTAACTTATTTTTAATAATTCCATTGAATCCTTAAACTCCATCTACTATTTAAGTTTTTCAAAAAATTGCATAAATGTGTAAATAATATCAACGTTATTTTTTTTCTGAAATATGTCATAAAATTGAAAAAACGACCTGATTTTGATCGTAATTCGTAAAGTGATTTTTGTGAGAAAAAGTTGAGAGATCACATAAAACGAGGGTGAAACAAAGAAAAGGATGTAAAAATTTAACTTATCTAGAAATGATAAATGAAGGGATAAATCTAACATTTAAATTATGTCGAGACTGAATTACAAGTAAATAATACCACGACAGTTCAGACTGGAGACCGAACCCACTTAAAAGACTCCAGAACTAAACAAACATTGTGCATGAAGGGCATTATCGTTCATTCACGTATATAGAAGTGACAGGCTTGATAATCAGCTCAGACTGGCACATTCAAATCTCTGTTCATCTGAACTTTGATATAAAGAAAGCTGTGAGATGTGACCCTTTTGGGACTAGTGGCAGTATTGGCCAATGTGACGCATAATGATTAGGTTTATTAACTCTTAGTTTTCCCAATTTCTTCCGGGTGGGACATGCAGCCCATCAGCTCTCTGACTTGTCACTGTTAGAAAAAGTAGCGACCTAGTGGCTAATTCAGTTGCTAGACTACTGACCTATGAAAGTACTAATTAAGGGTTCTACAGCCCTCAAAGCGGGTTAGGCTTCGGTTATAGTTGTTAGATTCGGTAAACATTGGTTGCCACCTGGGTTAGATTTTGTCTTTTTCCTTTTTTGATCTCTTGCCGACCCCACCACCACCACCACCGATCTTTCTTTAGTTCCAAAACTTTATCCTCTTCGTTAAAGTTTTCTTAGGTTGATTCTTTTAATCATAGTAGTCATACCCTAGTTGCATCAAAGTTTTTTAATTTATGTTATCTGCTAATCAATAAATTATTAAGAAGTAATAGAATAAATATAAACTTTTTTATTTAATATCTCAAAAAGTAAAGTTACTTTAAATTTTATAATATAATTTATACATAATTACAACAAACATAAATTTGTGCCGTAGCTTAATCTTTTTCTTGAAATTCTTTTAAACTAATCCTAAAAGTAGTTCATCACACAAATAAGTTGAAAAAACTTTTAAAATGATAAAGAAATAGTTGGTAAGAAATGTTAACTTTTTAGAATCTAAACATATTTATACTGGAGGTTAAACCTTTTAGTAATCTAATTGAAATCTAATTATAATTTTAATTAAATATTAATTATAATTTCAATATCAATGAAGTCCAAATAAAATTTAATATCTAAAATTGGTCATTATTTATCAGATATCATACATTAAATGTTAAAATTTTCTCAAATTTTACAATCAAATTTAATTTGATTAACTTATCTTTTTTTTTCATCAACCATTCTTTATATGTAACTTATTAGGTTC
>JAOQMP010000004.1:28933880-28944825 GCA_027563575.1 Erythroxylum pedicellare | reverse complement strand
TTATAATTTTAATTAAAATTTAATTAAAATTAAAATTTAATATAATTTTAATTAAAGTTTAATTAAGGTTAAAATTTAATTTGAATTAAATTATTAAAATGTCTAAAACCTATTATAAATGGTATTATACTCTAAGAGAGTAACTTAACCCTCTCTACAATAGTTTTAGCGTTGTCATATTATATTATGTGGATATCGTTAGAAGCCGAACACATATGCGGCTATAGTAATTAAGATAAATTAAATTTAAAAAATACTTCAAGAGAAACGATTAAAAAAAATATGAATTATAATTTATGCTTTTATTATATTTCATGTATTAATCATTTTATAAAATTTAAGTGATATTGGTTTTGAAAAATTTTGTATTGCTTACGAGGTAACATCCTGGTCTGATTTTCCATCATGTGCAACCTCCAAAACTTAAAAGGGATACTGTTTAGGATGATCATTGAAATAATCTAGCACAGTATGAGTTGAATACTTCTCTATCTTTGACTCTTAACTTGACCGGAGAAGCATGTAAAGTGTATGAACATAGAAAGTACCACCATAGAAAGAGAAGTGCCGGCTGTTAGGTTTCACTTTCAGACTCCACGACCGTGAAAAGAGAAGCCTGGAAAGTGTCATATTACAGTAGTACAGTGGAATTCTGTATATTTTTGTTTTTTATCGTCTTCTTTCTGAAGGCTACCAATTATGTTGGCTGATTGTTCCAACCCTCTTGTTTCTTTTTATTTATTTAATCTTGACTGCTTTCTGTTACATAAAAAGATACAAAAGAGAGAAACGTTTCCTGAAGGAAATGAGGTGGGCTTTACTTATATGCTTAGCAGCTGGAAACTGTAAGCATTTAGTGCAATGTAAATACTCCGGCAGGCTTTCCAAAAATAGAGAACTCTTCTCTAGCAGTCGGCATGAGCTTCTCTTCTTGTAGCAAGTGAAATTCGACGAGCGCTTTTATCCAATGCATCACAATTCTCTGTTCAGGCTAATTCTTTGGAACATAGGAATCCAAGCTTCTTCCTTTTCTAGAATGACCACTTGACTGACCATAAGAGGGTCTTACGGCTATTAACCATAATAGATGGTTTTTGTAAGTTTCTGCAAATGGGTCATGTCTAAATTGGAGATATACAGATAAAAGGCTAAAACTTTTACATGGAGAATACAAAATGTTTAAGTAAAAGAATCTTCCAGAACCTTGGATCGAAGAAGCTTTAAAATGAAGACTTGATTCTTGTATTTATCAAGATTGAGAATCCTAATATGAACTGGATCTTATTTCCCAGATGGCCAAGTGGTTGTGAGATAATTGCCATAGGTTTCTCAAGCTGCTCGATCATTTTTTCTAGTTTCCATTACTCTAGCACTGGATATGAATATTTTTGGTCAGCCTCATCCTTCACACAAAGAATATCATATTCCGAGTCGATAACTACTACACGCACAGTTTGGGCAACCATAAGAATGAGTTATGCAATGCAACCGATATCGTCGCATAAATATCAACACACACTTAACTTTAAAAAACCCTGTTCTCAGGGGAGCATATAAAACAAAGTTGGCGAAACTACAATGAGAAGTCATACCCAATGCCAAGACTTTAGAATGCCCCGCCAATAAAAGCATCTTATATCCATTCTCTTCAAAATATCCATTAATCTACTTGAAAAAGATCCAAGAAGTTGAAGCTTTAAAATCATTTATATTCCACTAATGTAAGATTTTATTGTTTAGGAAGGTGATAATATGGGTATCCACCCAACCCTACAGGTGGTGGTGGTGAAAAGCCTAAAGATTCTGTCTTCATCCCAACTTGCCCATAAGGAATTTGAGGTTGTGGTGGATATGGAGCAGGTACTGCGGCAGGACCAGGATATGGAGAAGGATATGAATCATATGATGGCATAGCCTGAGGATACCCGTAGCCAAGAGGTGAAGTCCCAGCATGTACTTTTCCAGGTTGCGAATATCCAGTGGCTGCTGGTAAGGGTCCCGGAGCCCTTGGTGGAGGTAATTGCGCCTGGGTTGTTTTACTCTTGTGAGTATCAGCATACTTCACTATCATCATCCTACCCTGGAACGAAATAAAAAACCAGGAGACCAAGGAATAGCAGACAGCATTAGATACAAAACATGTTATTTAAACATCTCGCTCAACTATTATGCAATGTTGAGGGACTGTAGGGAGTTGGGAATGGCAAATACTGGAATCCTTTAAACACAATGGCCATTACAGGTCTTGTAATACCAGTTATTAAGGGGAGGCCATGTAAAATGAGAAAAACAGAAACAAGAGAAATGGGGGCACATCGAAGGGTTGCCTAAACAAGGGAATCTACCTTGCCAATTGAATATTTCTAGTTCTACAATCACAGTTACACAAAAACTCATGGAAGAACTGAGACTTTTTAGCCTCAAATATAAAATAACATTTGTGACTGTCCTTCACATAAGAAGGGCACTTCCTATAACTGTGGAATAAAATGAAAGTGATCACAGAGACATAGACATACATGTGCTTATACTCACACATTGACACAGACATGCAAGCTCAATTACATGTTTAGTAGTTTTCCTTATTCAACTAGGAATCCTATGTTTTACTATTTTTCTCAACGCTAATAACATTAAGGAAGTTTATTTCAAGTTAAGCTTATGTTTGTGTTTTCATCAAATCCTAGAAGTATAATCAAGTGCTAGTCTTTGTTCTTGTTATATGTAGCCTCAGGTAGTTTTAGAGTTAAAAATATCGCCCAATCTAATAGTAGGTTACCAAAGTGAAATAGTCAGCAGTTCTCATGATGGAGATCAGAAGACCAAAACCTAGAGATCTATCATACCAAATCAAAGGCTGGCATTGAAAGCTTTAGAGCAATGGAAGGATCTCAAACTCCAGTAATTAGAACGATGTTTTAAAGAAACTACAGATTGGTTTGACCCTTTAAGCATAGGTACCACCATAAACTAGAATAACAAAAGGGCAGATACTGAAGAAGATTTAACTCGCTGGTAACCCATTGGTAGACCAATTCCTGCATATGGTTGTAGACAACAGATCCACATGGAGGATGTGGATGAAGAGAATGCTTCGTTTGCAAAACCTACGAGAAATGCTGGATAAGGAAGAAATGGTTCTGCCGTTTTAGACAACAGATCGCAATGGAGGATTTAAATGAAGAGGATGCTTCCTTTGCAAAACCTATGAGAAATGCTGGATAAGGAAGAAATGTTTATGTATGGCGACAAGGATAGTAGCAACTTCAGTTTAAAGGTATATACTTCTTTTTTAGTGGAAAACTGAAAACTGAGGAATCTTAAGATTGAATTACAGAAGTAAATAAAATTTTCAAGTATATGGACATCAAAAAAGGGAAAAGGTGAAACTTTTCACATGTACATTGAAGGTGGACCTTCTACATGGTGGTACCTGGTAGGAAATGAAGCGATTTTACTAAAGGATTTTCTTACTCCTGATTATGAACATATTTTATGCCAGTGATATCAAAGATGTCATTAAGGTTAGAAACCTGTACACGAATACATGGCAGAACTTACGAGACTGACAAAGGAATGATTTGGGGGAGATAAAAGCCAGCTAGTTGCCAAATATTTGAAGGGCTTAAATCCAGATATCAAAGACAAAAGGTGTTGCGAAATTTATCTTAAGCACAAAGTATTGCTCTAGACTCTAAATTGATGCTGTGGAGAAGAATATACTTGATTATTTTCGCAGGAATTACATGGGGGGGAAGAACGTGCCGGTCTATATATGGTACGCAATAACCGAAGCAATTACAAATCAGAAGGTGATACAGAAGGAAGGGGAAAAACTACGAATCCTCATACCAAATCAGTTTCTAAGAAGTTTTTCAAGTGCAACCAATTTGGCCATATATCTAGTGATTGTCGTGTACAAAAAGCATTTCGTGTGGTACAATAAGAGAAGGACAATCATGTGATTTGTTGTGGTTTAGATGGCGATGACAAGTGTGAGGTTGATAGTGATGATGCACAGAATTACATGATGAGGCGGATGATGTTATCTCCAAAACAAGAGAATAACAGTCAAAGACATCAATTGTTCCAAACTAGGTGCACTATCATTGATTGTTTGTTTGATGTGATTATTGAAAGCGGTAATTGGGAGAATATTATTGGGGATGATGTTGGAAAGAGTCTATGTTTAAAGAATGAAAGACATTATAATCCATATTTCATTAGTTAAATTAAGAAAGTAGAGAAGATTCCAGTAATAGAATGATACAAATACAATGTACCTTGTCTATGGGCAAGTCCAAAGATGAGGTATATTTTAATGTAGTGGATATAGATGCTTGTCACTTGTCACTTAACAGACCTGGACAGTTTGATGTAGCAACCAAAGATTATAGATTAGAAATGTCTTCCAAGTTAGATATAGATGGCATGAAGTTTACCTTATTGCTATTAAAAGGAGGCTTCAAACAAAAACTTCTAAAGTGGAGAGAAGTAGAAGAAAGTGCATGCATTTGTTATGAAATAGGTGCTGACATTCAACGAAGATAAAAAACAATAAGAGTATCCAGAAGTAATTAACCTGCTGCTACAAGATGCTCAAATAAAGGACAAACATAAACGAAAGGGAGCTAAATTCAAGAATAAAAAAGCAATATACCAACATCAAAAGATACAAATTTTTGGTAACAAAAAATCACATTATGGAGTTTCAGAAAAAAGAAAGAATTCTAGTAGAGACTTATAACAAGCTGCAAGCCAAAAGCAAGGACCACATCAGATTTTTGGACATCATCGATAATGCTTATATTGTTGACCTAAGAAATATGATATTTCTGAAATATTAAATGTGGCATATATTAATCTATTTTGATCATACTATCCAAATGTCAAAGACAACAACTCGAGGTCAAAATTTTCTTAAATGGAGGGGAATAATTGGGATGTGTAAACCAAATCAAAAGAGTTCTGGTATTTTCCTTATTCAACCAGGAATAAATACTTTTCTTATTTTACTAATTCTTTCCTTTCAATATTTTCTTCATTCAATTAAGCTATTCTATGTTTCAATTAAGATATTTCTATTTCTTTTGGAAGACAACATTAATAACACTACAAATTTTTATCTTAATTTGAGTTTATGCTGTATTCTGAAGTTTGTTTATCAAATCCTAACGTCATTGTTGAGTACCAACCTTTATTTTCATGATTATACGCTGCACTATGCACAACCATATAGAGGACAGGATTACCATCAATTAAATATATTCCCTGAAAAAGGTTGATTGCTCTTGAACATTTTTTTACTTCTCCAAAAACCACTATTTACTGTTCAAAGTATAGCAGTAAGGTCCTGGGTAATTAGTTAACTTACAGTGCCTCACTAGCTGCAATGTACACAATCTAGTTAACTCATGAAGCATCTAAATATACTGGTTCGATGTCTCTGGGCAATGGTGAATGAGCTATTAGGTTTCAATACTTACGTCAAAATATAGTTGGCTAGTCATTCAGAAGATTTGGCTACCCACTAACAACAATCACTACAGATATGTGTTAAGGTAATGCCCTCCCAAAGAACATTTATTGATCAGATATCAACTTACCCCAAGCATTTTTTGTGGATCATCAATAGCCTTCTTTGCAGCCTCTGCCGTTCTGTATGTAACAAATCCAAACCCACTGCACAATTGAAGGGGGAAATAAAATGACTTAATTGACAAATAGTGGCATAACTAAGAACCAGATTAACATCCTACAAATGAAATTTCATCCTCAATGTACTCATACAGTCACAGATGCAACAAGACAAAAAGTACAATACCGTGATTCATTAGTATCTTTGTCATAAGCAACTGAACCTTCTTCGATGTCGCCATGCCTAGAGAAGTAGTTAAGCAGCAACTCACTTGTAATTTCTGGTGCCAAACCCCCTATGTAGAGTTTCCTGTGGGATAGATCAGATGTAGCATTTGCCCCCGTCAACCCTTCACAAGCTAAATTACAAACAGCCATCCGCCCCTGGAATAATATCATTTATAAGGATGATCAATAATATAAGATTATAGATAGGAGGCTATTCAAAAATGTCTAGAAGTTATGCAATTAGTCTAGCAACCAACAAGTGCCTGGCTACCATTACAAACATTATATGAACAGGAATCACAAATAAAAGTGAAGGTCGTCATTCTTCCATATCATTATGCAATAAAGTTATTAATTAGTGACCAGAAAATTCAAACCAAAAATCTTGTAGATGATTATGGTGACCAAACAGTATCCAGGGAAAAACAATTGCCCTAATTAATTAACCAAGAATGCTACCATGTAGATACCGCATGCCAATGTTTAATTGTGTGTGCATGAGAGAGAGAGAGAGAGATTAAAGGATCATCTCATTTATCTCAGATGAGGCCTTGTAGTATGTCTATAAACAGTCATTTGGCTGGTGACAAGAACTATATCTCATATTAAGGTTGACAGTGTAACTTAACGGAGCCGGATCAATTTGAAATGCATCCATGTATTTTTAGGACACCTTGGTCAACGATCGTTATCATAAAGCTGTCCATCAAATCATACAGCATTCATCCTTCAACAAGTCTCTTTCTTAACGTTATCTAGTACTCCAAGTATCCTATGACACACAAAGCATGCTGCAACATGCTCAAGCAGATAAAAGTAATATCACCTAATGCATAACATTAAATTGGTGAAAAAATTCAATAAAATAATCATGTATATTAATTTAACAAATATAATGCTTACATCAATCATCTTGCTTGGAGCCACAAGTGCTTTATGTGCTGATTCCATATGTTTGTAAGTAATGAAACCATAGCCACGTGATTTTCCGGATGCTTTATCATAAATAACAGCACCTTCTTCTATTTCACCATGTACTTGAAATGCCTGAAGGAAAAAAATATAATTGATCAAACTGTTTAAGATTTTAGAAGACATGGTAATAAATTAAAGCAAAAGGTAAGTGGGTTTTTTCACGAAAAATTTTGGTCAAATTTTGTGTGATATAGATAATCATTCCCATGGCACACAAAAGCACACACAACAATCAGCAATGCACTCACAGCACACAATGTTTCTGAGGTAGTATTCCAGGCCAAGCCACGGACAAAAAGCTTTCGATGGACTGGATCTGCTCTGGCCAGAGTTTTAATTTCTTCAGCAATTGAAGGATATTGGGACCCTCTTTATACCTCAACATGCAAACAAACACACACACACAGCGTCAATCACACAGACATACAGTTGAAGCAGCAGTTTTACATGCCATCATTCACTAGGAATCTGTAAAAACACATTAAGTGCCACTTTCATAACCACATACTTGACATTTTTTAAGAGAAGAGGGCAAATTGCCAAAAGCACCAAAAAAAAACTTTTCGAATGTAAAATCACAATTGAATTCAATATCACCGTGGAACTGCTATGCACACTATTAAACTCACATCTTCTTTCTGTGTTTTCAACTAGATAAATATCCTCTGTACAAATCATAGAAATATGGATGAGTGACCTTCAAAACCAAAGTTCATTTTTTATCATGAACACCAGATTCAGAAGTATCACAATTTTACCAAAATTTTCAATTGGCAAAATACACACTAATTATAGCAATTACACCCATCACACATCATTTCTACACAAGCATGTCGTTTCATTCCATACACACCCAAAAGTTGGAAAAAATCAACATGAAAAAAGGAGGGGAAAAAAAATAAAATTACCCCTCGTGCCTCCTCGTACTCATGCTTGTAGAGTTTCAATTCCTCAGACAACTTTAGGACCTCCTCCTCTAACTGAGTAGCCCTAATCTCAACCTCTTTAGCTCTCTCATCCGCCTCATTCCCAAAATCCATTAAAACCTCCCCATCATTCTCATAAAGCGAACATTCCCTCTCCAATTTTTTGCACTGTCTCACCAAATTGGCACACTCCCCTGCCAATCTATAAGTCTCCCCCACAAACTTCTTTACGCCAATGCATTCATACTAGCCTCCACCTACAAAACATAAACACGTACGCATAAATCAGAAACCAAACAAACAAAAGCCAAACACCTTCAAGATAACAAAGCATAAAGAAACATAAAACTACGGACCTTGACTCGGTGGATGAGTTGGTCCTTCTGGTGGGACTTCTTAAAAAGAAGAGCGTACTGATCGTGGAGTTGGCGTCGAGCGTCCTCGGAGGCTCGAAGCTTTAAATGTAGTGTTTGTGGGGAGACCTGAAGACCCAAGGTATCATCAATGGATTCTTTATGTATTTTCGATTTCCTCAGGTAGTTCTATGTTGGATGCCCTAAACTGGAAAATTCTAAAGATCAGAAAAGAACTGATAGACACACACGAATATTCGGACAAAGAGTTTGTTATAGGAGAGATAAGGAGAGAGAGAGAAATCACAGAGAAGATTCAGAAAACTCATCTATTTATTGTAAAGCCTAGGGACGAGGTTTGGAACTGGGAAAACTGTAAAGCTTATGGACAAAGTTATTAGGCACAGGGTTGGAACTGGGAAAACTGTACAGAAGATTTGGTTCCCAGAGAAATGTAGACAACGACATTAGATCAGCTGTTTCATGAACGTTGTTCCCATGCCAAAACGTTGATGTTTTAATAGAATCAAACCTCTCGACTTTTCTAAGCCAAGCTGATGATGCTCCTCATTCTTTTGATTTTGCTTCCGCTTCACTTCTTTGATCTTGCACCTATTCTTCTCAAACTCTTTCTATCCTCCCTTTGCATTAATTCTTCTTTGAGGTATGCTCTTTACAGCGATACCACAGCTGGTCCCTAGAGTTTCGCGTGGCGATAGCATTTGTTACTTCCATGTTATTCGTGCTCGCTTGTCTTCTCATTGAGGCTCTTTCTGTCCGTAGGTCGGGTTTTCAGCGGTGATGTCTTGTTATGGAAGATTTTTTTAAGAGTTGAATGCATTTTATTAAGATTTGAAGTCACGTGCTAGAGTGTACATAAAGTGCACTTATCCTACATTAATGATTAGTAGCAACACGAATCTATATTAAGATCAGATGTGGGTTTGGCTTTAAACAACTATATATCTAATTTCTTTTTGTATTTTTTCTAATTACTTCATTTTAATTAAAAAAATTTAAAAGTGAAGTTTTCCCATCTAATGGATGTCGGTTACAATATGACTGTAAATACACTTATTGGGATGTTTATCTTAGCTCTCGAAGTTTATTCTTGTTCCTGTACTATGTTGCTTTTATCTGTAGAACATTGGAAGTAATGCCCTTCCTCTAGTCGAGTCTTCTGGAATCTGTCTGTCTTGCCTCTTGGAACTGGTTCCTGCACTCATTTGGTGTTTTTGGAAGCTCTGTTTTGTGGTGTTTTGAAGGTCCTTGTTCTTTGGAAGCAAGGGCGATTACCATGGGGTCTTTTCACTGCGCACAGTTAGATCAGGTACTACTTTTGACTTCCTTAGATCACTTTGATATGCATCTTTATTTCTTTGCATTCATTTATGGACTGTAAATAACTCTTCAATTCAATATTGCTCTTCTAACATTGGCTTTTAAGACATATTGTCCATGCTAATCTTTATTTTCAGATTTTAACAGTGAAACCAGGAGAAGAAGACTACCTTGATACATCTTATTTACTAAGACAAGCTTCACCCTGCATGAATATCAACTAAAGTCTTCGACCCCTACCAATCAATCCCTGTTAGCTTCAAAATTTTAATTTTCCATTGTACTTTGTTTCCAATGCTTGTATTATAGGTTCAACAATGTTGAGGAACCATCCATTTTGGTTCGTACAAAGAGGCATATCCCAAGATTTTCTACTGTTCACCAGCCTAAAGGAATGAAATACACCAACAGTGCTGACTCTTATGTGATATAATATCATTCTGTTCTTGTAACTGCTAATTCTATTTGCCCTGTAGTCTTTCTTGTATGGTTTTTCTTCTACAAATAATAGCATACTTCTCTTGGTATTAATGCAATAGGTAGTTTTGAACGGAGTTGCTAAAAAGTGACTTATTGATGGTTGAGACTATTACCTATTGCTTTACATAATTTCTCTTATATTAACTTTATTCTTAGGGAAAAAAATGTTTTGGAGAAATGTTGCATATGTTGACCACTCTCTGGATGTGATAATTAGACTATCCATTACAACATATATGTTCATTTAGCATAGACGCATTATTTGGATGATTTCATGGTTGCACTTAGAAATTAGCTGTTGATACAGAGAAATATATTAGATTCTGAGTCAATTTTTTCTTCTTCTTAGTTTGCAAGCATATCACATTGTGTGTACCTTCTTTGTTGCATGTTTGTTTATTTCTAAACGCATCTCTAGTCCCTAATTGAATTAGTAATGGGAAAACTACATGATCAAATGGGCTAGTTTCAGCAAACTGTTGGCCTTGGTAGATGATGTACTCCCATGCTTTCCTTTCTTTCATTTAGCAGTTGCTACCATGGATTAAAATATGGAATTATGTTGTTCCTGCAGACAGTGTTGTAGTAATTATTGTCCCTGCGGACATTATTGTATTAATTAGGACTCTTTTGGCTCATTTTAGATCAAGGGAGGAGAAGCTGTGCAGTATGAAAACCAGACTTTCTAAAAGGTTACAGAAAGGGTAACATTTACTTGTATCTTTTGTTTCCACCATCTTTTTTCCAGTGTTTACAGTATCCTTCAAATAGTTGGCTGATTCTGTTAATTATTTCCAAAGCACTTAAGAAGACTGGGTTTCTTTTCACTCTTAGGTGCGCTAACTATCAACGAGGAGCCTGTTGTTACATTGCCTAAAAATCTAGACTTCATTTATGTATCGAAGAGCAAGATTGCAAATAAGAATAGAAACTTCGAAATAATGCAAAATTTTGCTAAAGCTTTATGGAAGGTCTTGAAGCAATACAAAGAAAGGCTCATGGTAA
>JAOQMP010000004.1:28916477-28930415 GCA_027563575.1 Erythroxylum pedicellare | reverse complement strand
AAGATTAACCCTAAAACTACCACTTGTTACTTCGTTGGATATCCAGACCATGCAAAAGGGTATAGGTTCTGTTGTCCTAAAAGTGGTCATAGAATTGTGGAATCCCTGAATGCAAAATTTCTAGAATTGGACAAGGCTGAAGCTATTACTCCTGTTATTGATTCCATCGTTACTGTGCGTGAGATCTTTTTTTTTCCTGTTGCCATTGATAACATGCCTACATTAATGTTCTAGTTGAGAACTTGGTTAATGCTCCTTTAGTTGATTCCCTTGCTCTGGTTGATCATCCTAATAATGTTGCTGACCCTTTTACACTAGTTGATAATCCTCAACATATTGAACCTATTATGCAAATAACTCTTAGAAGGTCAGTTAGACAGAGGAGTCCGACTATTTCAAATGATTACTTTATGTATCTTAGTGAAGATATATATGATATTAGGGATAATGTTGATCCTAATCTTATCAGAAGGCGATGTCTTATGCTAATTCTTATATGTGGGTAGGTGCTAAGAAAGAAGAAATGCAATCTATGGCCACTAATGAAGTGTGGGAACTTATTGACTTGCCTAAAAATTGTAGGGCGATTGGTTGTAAATGGATTTTTAAAACCAAGAAGGACTTGAAGGGTCAAGTTGGGAGATATAAAGCTAGGCTAGTAAAGAAAGGTTTCACGCAAAGAGAGGGCATTGGCTTTACTGAAACTTTTTCCCCTATGTCTAGTAAAGATTCATTTAGAGTTGTCATAGCTCTTATAGCACATTTCAATATGGAGTTACATCAAATGGATGTTAAGACAACTTTTTTGAATGGTGATCTCCTCGAGGAAGTATGCATGCAACAACCTAAAAGTTTTTAGTCAAATGGTAATGAGCATTTAGTGTGCAAATTGAAGAAATCTATTTATGGTCTGAAACAGGATTATAAGCAATGGTACCTAAAATTTGATGAAGTCGTTACCTTCTTGGGTTTCGAAGAAAATAAAGTTGATTAGTGTATATACCTAAAGGTCAGTGGGAGTAAGTTCATTTTTCTCGTTTTATATGTTGATGATATTCTACTTGCTAGCAGTGATCTTGGCTTGCTGAATGAAACTAAACAGATGCTGACAAAGCATTTTAAGATGAAAGATCTTAGTGAGGCAAGTTTTGTGCTAGAAATTGAAATTCAAAGGGATAGATCTCGTAACTTACTTGGCTTGTCTCAGGGGGTTATATTAATAAAGTCTTAGAGAGATTTGACATGCAAAACTATAAATCTGGTGATGTACCAGTTGTTAAGGGTAACAAATTCAATAAAAACCAGTGTCCTAATAATGAAATTGAAAAGGCAGAAATGAAGAACAGACCATTTGATAGTGCATTAGTGAGTTTGATGTATGGTCAGATTTGCACTAGGCTTGATATTGCTTATATAGCTGGCGTTTTGGATAGGTACCAATCTAATCCTGATAATGCTCATTGGTTAGCTACTAAGAAAGTGATGAGATACTTGCAGAAAACCAATGAGTATATGCTTGTGTATAGAAGAATTGCCAATTTAGAGATAATAGGGTATAGTGAATCAGATCTAGCTAGGTGCCCTGATGATATGAGATCGACTTCGGGTTACATCTTTATGTTGGCTGGGGGTGTAATATCTTGGAAGAGCAAGAAGCAGACTATGGTCGCGTCTTCTACTATGCAAGTTGAATTTATTGCTTGTTATGCGACTGCTACTCATACTGTTTGGTTGAGAAACTTGGTGACCGGACTTCGCATTGTGGATTCCATTATTAGACCTCTCATAATCTATTATAATAATAGTGCAGCAGTGTTTTACACTAAAAATAACAAGACTTCTAGTGGTTCTAAGCATATGGAATTAAAGTATCTGACTATCAGATACCTAGTAAAGAATAAAGAGATAGTCATCGAGCATATAGTTACAGAGTCCATGCTAGTTGATCCCTTAACCAAGGGTCTTTGACCTATAGTGTTCCAGAAACACGTTAAAGACATGGGGATTTTAAGCTTCTTTAAAATGCTTGACTAGTAGGAGTTTTGAAATATATGTGATCTTTCATTTTCTTGTTAGACTTTTATTATTAAATACTTAAATGTTCATTTTGCTTGGATTATGTTATTTTAATGCAATTGATTTGAATATTCACTTATTACTATTTATTCTATGTATCAATTGCTATTTCAAAACTCGGTGTCCTTTTATATCATCATGTCTCGTGATTGACACCAATTAGAGTTGGAGACTTGTTATAAAATGATGGACTTGGTGTTTTATTATACCAGAATGTCTCCTAGTCAACACCATATTTAAGTCTACAGACACTATTATAGAACACAGTGTCGTTTTTACTCATTATGCTAGTGGTTAACACCATATTGGAGCTTAAGGCATTATAGTTCATAATGAACTATACAATTTCTCTTGCTTTAAGCCTATTTTAAGAGAAATTGTAAGGAATGATGTTGAAAGTAGCACCTTACATTAATTATTGGATCACCTTTATGTGCTATACTTTCAAGCTACACTACACACTAATGACCGGTCGACAAGGTTAATGATATATGTAATTATGGATCGATGTTATATTCATAAAGGTTTTAAAGGGTGCCATAGTTTAATGTCATTTGATTTTGATCGGACTTAGTCCTATTGAAGTGCTGCATCTTGGATCATATATATGTATACATTTATCTATTTTAAATGTGGCCACATTGCACAAAATTGAGTTTATTAGCCCGAGAGTCATTTTCAAAGTTTTTGAAAAACAAAATAAATTTAATCAATTAATTTTGCTCAAATGGGAGAATGTTAAAATATATTTTATAGGCTACAATCAATTGTAATTTTGTTTTATTAAAAACAGGCTAATGATATAATTCTTACTAAGATGCCTATGGTCTACTATTATTGTGATCCTTATTGGACTTAAGCACTTTATATTGTTAGTGTAATTAATTGTGTAGGTCTAACCCTAAGGCCTATGATGGGCGAGCCTTAGGTTAATATCTGTGGCTAGGTCCCTGTAGCACTCCCTATATATACATACGTATAGTCTCTCTACAGTTTGCCCTATTGATAACTATAATTGTTTAAAGAGAGTCGGTTTACTGTGGAAGTCTTAGCCATCACCGAACGCTTGAGCGGTGTTTTCATAATTTATTGATCATGTCTTCAACAAGTAAGTATTTGTGTTCCCTATCACGTATTGTTATTATTGATTCTGGTTTTTATCGAAAAAATAGACTAATTAATTATTATGAAAAATCTACCTAAAAAGACATTTTTTTTAAAGCTCCAAATTTGAGCTTCTTAAAAAGCTATATTTTGACTGCCAAAAAAGTCATATCTATTAAAAAAGCGCTTTTTAATTTTACAGACAAACACTCATTTTTCTTAAAAAAGACTTTTGTGGTGGAGAAAAGTGCTTATCGATCTCCCAAAAGCTCATCCAAAGAGGCACTAAAAAGAAAAAAATAATTCATACTAACTTTTTTATTTTACAGCCAAACACTCATTTTTCTTAAAAAAGACTTTTGTGGTGGAGAAAAGTGCTTATTGATCTCCCAAAAGTTCATCCAAACAGGCACTAAAAAGAAAAAAATAATTCATACTAATAAAACAATGTCTAGCCACACCCTCTATATCCTGTGCGAGTATACTGCGAAACTCTTCGGAGGTTCCATAAATTCTACGTAAGGTAATTGCTCCAACATAAACTTGCCAACCACTTTGCTCCAACATCCTCTTACATAGTTGAATAAGATAGAAATGTGGATGGTGCCGAGGTTACTTCTTAACATGACAACCACCACCTCAAAGTCCAACCTAATTGATACTCTCCTTTATCCCTCCTTCTAAGCCAAGCCAAACCCTTTATGAAGAGCCATCAATTCAGCTTTTACCGACGTACATATACCAATTTTACATGAAAACCCTCCTGGAATTGCCCCCAGTTGTCTATCAATAGCCCACCATCATCAGCGTTGCTAGGATTGCACTTAGTTGTGCCATCTAATTTTTCTTCATGGGTAACCATCGAACCATAATTTCTACCATGTTGCTTACATGTTATAACCATAGAAGAGTACCACTTTCCAGGACCTTGTGCAAACTCCTCTAACCTTGTTTACAAGAAAGTAATCGTCTCCCACAACATTTCAGCAGCTCTATCGAAAATCTTAGAATTCCTCTACTTCCATTGATACTAAATTGTCAAGGCAAAGAGATATAACCATCTTCCTCTCTCCTTTATGTTCCAATCAACCTATTACTTACAGTCTGATGCATAAAACCTGGGGTGCCACTTAAAAATTCCAAGGCCCCTCTAAACAAATTAAGCTACTTGATAGTTCCTTGTAATATGTAAAATGATTTCTTTAGCTACATAAGGTGCACCTTGGGTCGTTATATAACCCTCTAGCCACTCTACTTGCATTCATTAATATCCAATCATGCAAAACCAACCATAAAAAAAACTTGAACAAACTGATAGAAAGTTTCCAAACTCGACTCCATTCATTCATTTCTTCATGTATTTGTTTCGCTCGTAATCATCTTCATTACTCTTTTGATTTAGAATCCCTCTATAGCAAACCTGTGCCAAAATAGATAATCCTCATTGTTGTCCCTAGTGGTTAGCTCAATGGATTGAATTTGCTCAATTATAGATGGTGGAAGTAAATTGTCAAATGCATCCCATTTTCACCTCATAGTAGAATCTTACATTTCCTTGATAGTGACATCTCACAGTTGTAATGGAATGTCCTCTATATCATGCTCCAATAACGATTCTGGGCCACCCATTTATTATGCCAAAAGAAAGTTCTCTAGGCATTCCAGCCTCTTTGTGGATAACCTTCTTCAAATTTATCACATTTTCCAATATGCCTCTCCAAGCATAGAGGCAATTTTTCAGGGCTCAAACAAGTCCACATCCCAACTCCCTTTATAATATTTTCACTAAAGTATCCTCAACCATAAGGAATTAGTCTCGACCAAAACTCTCCACCCGAGCTTGGTTTCCATCTATCTTTAACTGTTGGATATTATTGTGCGATTTTTTATCCCCCCAAAGAACATGTAATCTTTTTAGTCAATAGGAAGCCTGACAGTCTGAATGACATATACTATGATTGAAGAGATTACAAATTGAATAAGGCTTGCGCAACCTATTAATAAGAATGTTCTTGACTTCCAACCCACCAACTATTTGTTAAATTTTCCACCTAAGTAACTAAATCAACCTTCGCCACTTTCCCATTGAGGGTGCGAACACTTGGGTGTTTTCCTAGGTCATCTGTTGGAGCATTGTCAAGAGCCTTATTAATTATTGTATGAATTTTTTTTGGAGTAATTGGTGAAAAAAGTATTCGTGAATTGGTATGACTAACCTTCTCTCTACAAGCTAAGAAAAACATTTCAAGGCCTTGCTTGATCACCATTGCTTGCTCCATTGTAGCTTCTGTAAAACATATAATGTCACAGATAAAAAAGAGGCTATGAAGGGGAGTCCATCTTTGTTAGCAAAAATAAGATGCTATCACCCATTTGCCATAACATCCTAAATGAGATGGGTCAATCTTTCCATACACATTTTAAATCCCTCACGTGGTTTAAACTCCTTTATGGGCTTCTTGTTTTAGAGGATGTGTATAGAGAATGTTGTTACACACTGTATGATTTCATCCACTAAGTATTAAGGGCAAGTTTATTTCCCTTAACATCTTCCGAAGAAATCCCAGTTTGGTCTATCATATGCTTTGGCCAGATCAATTTTAATTGCCATCAAAACTTTGACTTAGCCTTGCACATAATGTGAAGCACGTTTTGCACAATTACAATAATGTCTGTAATTTGTGTTCCTAAGATAAAATTGCATTGTGTTGAAGAAATGAGAAATGGTAACAAAGGCTTCAGTCTGTTAACGGTCGCCTTGGAGATTGTTTTATAAGCCATGTTATAAAGGCTTATAGGTCTGAATTGCAATACTAGCTCCAGACTTTTAACTTTCAGGATAAGTACTAAAAAAGTCTCTTTGAGCTCCTTGAGCATTCTTATTTCCTTTAGAACCCTCAAAACCATATAATAAACACTTCATTTTGATAAGGTCCCTATGTTTTGAAAGAAAAGTGAGATCCATCACCAAATGCTTTGTAAGCTCTCATTCCTTTTAAAGCTATTGTAATTTCACTTTCTATAAAAGGCCTAGTTAATATCCCCTAATCTTCATTAGATAATTGTAGGAATTGATTTATAAGGGTATGGCCTTATTTGCTTCCCCTATGTTGTCCATATAGAGATTCATCACCATCACGCCTAGTTCAAAGTCCTGCAATAAAGCAGGGTCTGGGGAGGTCTGATAGTACAAAGCCTAACCCCGACATAGTATAGAGGTTGTTTCCGAATAGAGATTAATAAAAAAAATTTGATCATTCTTATAACTCGTGATTGATTCTAATCCCATTCTCCATCATTGTCCTTTAGTGCTTCAATTTTATCTCTCCTTTCTGAAAATAATACTTATGTGATATAATTAAGTGTTTCTATCCCATCCATAAGTGCCTTTTGCCTCAACTTTTGGAACCACAACAGCTGCTTTTGTTTAAGAACTTCATCCAATTCTCTTTTTAGCTTTACTTTGATTTTTAAGTCCAATTGGCTTACTTCTTCATTGAGTTTCTTTTGCACCCCTACAAGCTAAGCTTAAAAAGCATTTTTCTTTCAAAAATATTCCCAAAAACTTCTTGGTTCCAATCATAAACTTTCTCAATAAAGAATTTCAGAAAAGGGACCAGCAACACATCATTTCGCCACATCCCAATCCCAAACTAATTAAATTTTTTGTGTATGATCCAAGCTGCTTGAAAGTGTAAGAGAGTGATGCATACCGCTTTAGGTGCAATGCAAAGGAAGTGATCAAATTAACTTATTAGAAGATGTTTAATCATCGCTTTTGCATACAAAAGTCTCTAAGCTTTATTGTATAGCCCTTGATCAAGATGAGCAAACTTTCTTATTTATAGAGTGCACCATCTAGCAAAAGTAAATCTAGGAAAAAAATATGAGATCAATTAGGCTATTATTTTTAATCTATTTATTGAAACATTAACAACTTTTTAAAATGTTGAGTCCACCACCATGTTGATCCTCAAGGTATCTTGTTTTATTGAAGTCCTTAACCATGAACTATGACCAATTATGAGTCCTCTCAAAATCCTTAAGTTGACTCTAAGGCACTTATCTTCTAGTTAGGCTTGAGCTCACATAAGTAGTTGAAAAGTTCCAAGGGGTTTCACCTTTATAGACTAACTCCAACATGATATATTGTGGAGCATGTTAAATGGCATCCACTTGCACCACTTTTAGTCTCCAAAAGAGTTAAATACTCACACGAAATCCTTTATTACATTTAGAGCATTTCAACCCTATGCCATTTAATTTTTTCCACACATTTGTGAGAACCTCACATAAATATGTGGATGAGATTTAATGAAACGGGGTAGGAACTGGTTTATGGTAACAAAGGATCTATCGCCTAAATACATCCCCTAAATCCACTTGCATCCACTCTAGTTTAAGTACCAAACCCAATCTTGTCATAAACATTTTGGGCTTGGACCCTTGAAATGTGAGTCTTTACAACTGCCAACACTGTTGGTTTGTTAATTTTGATTAATTTCCCAATAGTAGCTATGAAAGGCATGACTACCTACCCCTTGCACATTTTGTCCTATCACATTAATAAAAGTGAGGTTAGGTTGCAAATTTGGGTATGTTTATTGACATTGAGACACTAGGTAAAGAAAATACACATGCATCTTATAAAAAGTGAGTAACCTGCACACATCATATGGAATTTTCAAGTTAAGAATAGAGGGGCCTATGTTGGGGGTAGGTATGACTAACCCAAATTATTTTGTAAGCAAGACATTGAATGGGCACCATGTATAAGGCTTCCATTGGCCTTTGTACAAATTCCATATGGTTCATTTTCTTGTGAGCCAAATATATGGTTTTCCTCTCGAGATTCTCGGCTAGCAATATTTTGGAATTATTAGTAGTCCAGTTTCTTTTTTTTAATTTGAATAATAATTGATTGAACTATAGCGAAGCTACCTCAAACAATACAATGACTTATCTAAGAAATAAATTGCAATACTTAAGTCAAAAAAATTACAAAGATGAATGAATTAACATAAAATGCTATAAATGCCATCTACTCTTCATTCCTGAGGAGAAAGCATGGTAAGATTTGACTATCATAATGGCTTGGATCCAATTAATAGTATCTTCATCTAAGTTGTACTTGTTAACTTCCTTATTTCTATAAATCCTCTTATTTCTTTCCTTCCATATTGAGTAGATTGTGGTAATGAAGGAGGTTTTTGATATTGGGGCATCTTGCAACCTCTGATTTGCAGTACAAATGATCCAGTTTAAGGTTGAGGACCAATCAAAATTAAGGGAGGCTTTAAATAGCAAGTATAAGATTCTGCTCCAGACCGTTTTAGATTATCTGCACTGGAAGAATAAATGATCTCAATCCTCTTCAGTCTCTTTACAAAGCACACAAATCAGGTCATAGGTACCAAAATATCCTTTTTGTGTTGATCCTATTCTTAATTACTAACTATATGAATATAGAGAATTTTGGACTGAGGGAACGTTTCCAAAGGAGATTGAACTAAAGAACATTTTCGCCTCCTTCCTGAAAAGATTTATAGAAAATTTGTTAGAAAAATACCTAAGATATCCAGGCCAAGTTATTGCATTTTACCTGTGGCTATTGGTAATATGAGGAAGATATTGCACAATTAAATTGAATCCCCAAAGTTGCCTGCTCATTGAGAATAATTCATCAAAAAAGCTACTTTGGAGTTAAGAGGAAGCCTATTCGTAAGACTGAATAGATCAACCCTTTGTATTAAAGGATTATGATTTGTCCAATTATCAAACCAAACCCAGATATTCTCACCATTGCCTAAAACATGCTTTATCAAAGGAAAACCTCCTGTCTTAGTTTTAACATTTGCAATAAGTATCAAAAGTACTCCTTGGAGATAGACAGTTTCCAAAAGATGTTAATATTGAGAAATGTTTATATATGCATTTTACCTAGATACCCTGTTTATCTTCAATAAGCATCCAAATCCTTTTGCACATCAACACTTTTTTCGTAAGAGAAATATAGATGATCCCTCAAACCTTTTGCTTTTTTAGGTATAGTCACCTAATTTCATTTAACATTGACTTTCTTAGAGTTCTCAAAATTTCCAGACCATAAGAAAGCTTTCAGGATGCTATCAATCTCCTCGATTACCTTCTTAGGTAGAATAAAATGGGATATCCAATAAAAAGAAAGATTGGTAAGAACAAAAACTATCAGAGTAACCCTTATAGCTAGAGACAAGAATTGATTATGCCAAGCATTAATTCTAGCTTTGATCCTTTTTATGAGTGAAATGCAATTGAAATACTTAGGCTTTGCATGTGAGATAAGACCTCGCAAATATTTAAAAGGAAGGTCATGAATTTGAAGTTTAGTAAACTTTAAGAGTTCCTCAGTATTCCTTACATATTTTGAGTAATATAAACTACTTTTACTGACATTCACTAATAAAGCTGACCATTTGGAGAATTACATAAGAAGTTCCTTAGGCAACTTCACTAAATGGGTGTCTGCTCCTAAAAGAAGGATCAAATCATCCACAAAAATTAAATGTATGAGCTTGGAAGCTCTACATTTATTATGATAGAAAAACCTATCATTATAACCAATAACCTTGTTAATGAGTCGAGAGAGGACTTCCATAACTAGAGTAAATAGATAAGGAGAGAGAAAGAGGGTCCCCTTGTCTAATTCCTCTAGCACAAGATAAAGGCTTGATAGGAAACCCATTCACAAGAATACTGATAAAAGTCATTTTTAAGCACATCCCAATCCATAAAATGAAAGAAATAGGGAACTCTGGATCTTCTTAGCAAATATGTATGAAATCCCAATTAATAATGTCGAAGGCCTTGAAGAAATTAACTTTGAAGTAGCAACTTTTAATATTTCTTCCTGAATTATACTCCTTCAAAAATTTCTTGCATAAGTAGTATGTTATCCCCTATTGATCTACCTTGAATAAATGCACTCTGGGAAGGATTAACGATTGAAGATAAAGCATACCTTAATCTATTAGCAAGGAGTTTGGAAATTACCTTGTAAATCGTGTTACATTAAGAAATGGGTTTGAAGTTAGTCAAAGTATCTGAATTCATCTTTTTGGGGACTAGACAAATGTAAATGTGATTTATCTTCATCAACATTTTATAAAAGGACAAGTACTTTAAGACTGCTTTGGTAAACAAACTGCCTGTAATCTCCTGAGTTTTTTGAAAAAATCTAGCAATGAACCCATCAAAGCCTAGAGCTTTAGAGGGACCTAATTCGAATAACATCTGCTTAACTTCCAATCTTGTAAAAGGAGTAGAGATGGAGTCCTTGAGGTCCTACGAAAGGGGATCATCAAAGAGGTCTTGAATATAGTGAGTATCATATGAACTTGCTGTTGTGCCCATAAGCTAGAGAAAGAATGCTCTTCTAGATAAAGAGTTTTGATCATAGACCAAGTTGCCCAAGAGATTTTTAAGTGCCACAATCTTATTTCTATTCCTCTTTGCAAGTATAGATGCATGAAATAATTTAGTTTTGGAGTCCCCATCCCTTAAGCAATTTATTCAAGCTTTCTATTTTAATATTAAATTTTACAAATTCAAGGCATCCTGATGATCCTTTAACCTAACACTTTCGGTCTGATTTAGTAGATTATTGTGAAGAGAGAGATAGCAAGCTTTCTAAGCCTCAAAGAGTAGCTAATGTGTGACTTTGGTCGGCTTAAATTATCTTTCAAGAAAGCTTTAAGGGAATATTTAAACCCTTTTAGCCTTTGCATTAGATGGAATGACTTAAAACCTTTAACATTGCAATCCCAATAAGATTTGACCAGATCCGTAAACCCATCCTTCTAAGCAAGCCCACTAAGGAATCTAAATGGAACTCCAAGTTGATTACTAGTATAGATGTTATGGATGTTAATAGAGGAGTAATATGAGAATGTATTTTCCCTGAGCTCGGCATAAGAAAAAGGAAATTGAGCTAACTAACAATGGTTTACTAAAGCTTGGTCAAGCATTTTCCTAATAAGCATTTGGTTTTGTTGTTTATAAGACTAAGTAAATAGCCTCCCTTGGAATCTCAGGTTTGTGACTTTCGCTTTGTAAAACAACTCTATTAGCTCCCATCTTATTACTATGTGAAACCTACGAACTCCTTATACTTCATTATCAGTAAGAATGCAATTGTAATCACTGATTAAAAGCTAAGGAATATTGATTGTAACTACTATGGAATACAAGCTTTTCTATAGAGTATCTTTTTGAAATTGAAAATTGGAAGCATATATTAAGGAAATAGCAAAATTTGTGGAGGCCCCAGTCAACTTACAATTTATAAGAATATGTTGTTCCATTTCTGCAACTACATGGACTATTATTTTATTGAAGTCAAAGAAGCAAAGGATCCTTCCATTATAATGTGATGCATAATTAGAGATAGATTGCCAATCCTATAACATCCCGTCCCCATATTAAAGGTTAGAATCCCGATTTCAATAAGGGAGAGAGAGTAGTAATGTGAGAGTTAGAAGAAAGTGTTGCATTTCATGCTCAACAGAATGTCAGCATGCATGCATGTGAATTTAAATCTTGCACACATGAAAATAATTGTATATGCACTCATTGACATTTCTAGTATATTGAATAGTAATGGGATAGATTGAGGATAGTAGTTATAGTGAATGAGTAGAATGAAGTGGAGTAGAAAGATTAGAAATAAAATTTAAGTGTTGGATTTAGTGATGGAAAATATGTTGGAGAAGTTTACTGAGAATACTTAGTATGTGAGTTTTAGATATTGGAGTAGAAAGTTATGTTCCTTATGAGCGAAGATGTTCAGGAGCATAGATGTATCGTCTATAAAGACGTATCATCTGTGATGACATCATATCGTCTGTGATGACGTCATTCGTCTTAAGAGATGCGTTATCTGTAAAGATGCATCATCTGTAAAGACGTATCGTCAGTGATGACGTCATTAGTCTTAAGAGATGTATCATCTGTAAAGATGCATCGTCTGTGATGACGTCACATCATCTGTGAAGACATCATATCGTATTAAGAGTTGCATCATCTTAAGTTGACTTTGCTTCGTCTTAAGTTGACTCCATTTTGTCTTAAGAGTTGCATCATGTTAAGTTGACTTTGCTTTATCTTAAGTTGACTTTTATTTCATCTACTCTTTTCATTCGTCTGCTTTTGCAGCATTCTTCTGCTTCCCATTCGTCTAGTCCTTGCGTTTGTCTACTTTTGCATTCGTCTGCTTCCCATTCGTCTGTTCTTTGTATTCGTCTACTTTTGCATTCGTCTGTTTATCGCTTCGTCTACTTTGCCATTCGTCTGCTTTCTGCTTATGTGACTGAAACTCCTTCTTCTGTGTACTATTCATTTTGTATCGTCTGGTCCAAATTTGACTCTCTAGACTATAAAACTTGCCTTCAAGGTCTTCATGAAAGTTATAGACCTATTAGCCCTCTTTCAAACCACCTAACAAGGATCTTGATTCGATACCTATAACGAAATTTATGTTAGTTGCCCCAAAAGAAAAAGGCTCAATATGATTGAGGACAGAACCAAATTGAATGATTTTGGTGTCAATGGAGAGATAAGACATAAGGGAATATGTTTCTAGAAGAAAGTGTTGCAAAATGACTTCGGTGTTGGGGACAAAAAGAACACGTAAAGTTGACCCAAAATGATATATTATGGGAACAATCTGAAAGTGAGTAAGGGGTTATGATTTGTGATTACAGTGGTTTTGTTAAGTCATAAACTTAAGTATAAATTATACTTAAGTGAGTTCTAATAAAGGGAAGCGGATAAGTGGATAAGAAATGGGCAGGTGTCCTAGCTAAAGATAAGATTCTTATTGACTTAAAAGACTAGTTGCTGTCCTTATCCTTATCATTCTTAAAACTTCTTTCTTTAAAGTTCCTCCAACTGAGAGCTTTCGTCAAATATTCACCGAAGTTAAACCTTGCTTTTCTCTGTTTGTCATCACTTTCACTTTGATGTTTCTTCCTTCTATTCCAAGGAAAAACTAAACCTCCCTATCAACTTTCCAGATGAGGTACATGAGTTGTGTGAAAGTTAGGGTTTTGTGATAGTTGAAGATTTTGGAGCTTCAAACAAGTCAAGTGTCCCCGTTCAAGCGTTCTAGAATTTGGAAGTAAATGCTTTATTGGAGCGTCCTGTGAGTCAACCTAGATGATTTCCTAAGATTGATTTAATTTGTTTAAACTGCCAATATTATTTAATTGGTAGCGATTTGTTTATGAATATAGGACTTAGGTCCGATGATTATGAGCTTTGTTTGAGAGTCATATATGATTATGATATATGACATGTCTGTATTTAATGCATTTCATAAATGCATGTTCAGATGAAGGTGTTGTGACTTGAGTTGCCAGTATGAAGCGTTTCTACGTAGAGCTTTGCTCTGTGATTTCTGATTCTGAACGTAGAGCTATACTCCATGATTCTATTCTGACTGTGCCCTATGGGCCAGTATTTGTATAAGTGATAGGTACTCAGTCACAACAATAAGAACGAATATGAGTCTCATGTATATAACATTATAAAACTGAATTTCTTTGAATAATTTGCAAACCTGAAATAAGTGATAAAATGATATGAGCTGTCTGTTATATTCAACTGATGATTATATGATATCCCATGCTATATGAAATAACAGGAATATAAATATGATCTAAATGAATATCTGTGACTTATGTGATATGTGTATGTGATCCGGTGAAATCATCAATGATG
>JAOQMP010000004.1:28858253-28881752 GCA_027563575.1 Erythroxylum pedicellare | reverse complement strand
ACTTAGTGATTTCCACTCCCATCAAAAATTGATTTCGAACTATGATAACCAAAGCTCATTTTCAAGAGGATACTATCCCTATTTGATCATTTGCCTTTATCTTTCCGTTTTCAATTCCCAAAAAATCCAAAAATACATTCTACACATTTTTCTTACAATACAGTTGAGGTTTCCAAAGATCAAAACCCCCTTCTTACCAAATTAGCTTGCATTTCATGACATATAGGATAGCTTAGGTCCATTTGTTTATGTTTTGATTAAGCGAGACGACCCGAGGTTGCATCCTATATTATAATCCTTGGATTATATTTTTGATCTGACCTTTAAGGGTACGAACTAAGGTCCGAATCACTACTTATGACCAATCAACAATCATTCCCTTTAAAATCTAAGCAGTCTAATGGTAGACTTGGACAAAATGTGTGTAAATAATGTTGATCCATAGATATACTTAAACACCATTAATGATCATGATATACCACAACTTTGTATATCATTTCATTTCTCCACCATTAGAATTCACATGCATAATCATGAATCAAAGGACTTATTAAGGTTGTAATGTAGGAAAGGGTTAAGATGAGACGCATTTGGATAATGTAGTATAAAAGCCATTAAAGCTAGTGACACAAAAAAAAAAACACTCAATGGAATATCAAGTGATAAAATGAACATTCACTCAAAATTGTGTACATCAGCTATGATGAATGCAAAATCTATACTGAGTTTAGATTCAAGCCATCACACCATAAACCACATAAAACATAACCAATCAGAAGGAATCACTCACAAAAATTGATGATAAACAATATGTTCAAATTATAAGGAGTGTCCCTTCAAAACCACATCTCCCTCATTTACATCATAATCAAATAACCCTTTCTATACAATTTTAGGAGGAAAGACTAATCACGAATAATTTTGCCAAAAAAAAATGCATTTCCTTCTTGATACTTTTATTTAAATATATTTTTCTTTCTTTTCTTTTCTTTCCTTTTCTTTTTTTGATAAAATTAAAAGAAGCTAAATCAACACTAGAATTCATTGATAAGAGATAAAATGACATTCCAACAATTAAAACTACCCCACATATGTGAATACCCCCACATTAACACTTTTGTACACCGAAAAACATGAACAATCAACAAATGCTCCGCTAGCTTTAACACAAAAGGAAAAGTCAGATAAAGCCTAAGGGGGCTTAATGAGGGAAACTTCATATCAATGGATAAGCATTTTGGTTAGTGTAGCTTACGAAACAAAAAATGCCTATATCATTTTCATGTTAATGCATATGACAAAAGTATGACCTTGAATAGAAAATCAAAGCAAAGTTAAGATGGACATGTCATAAAGGTCACACATAAAAAAAGACTATGAGATTGATATAGATATGTCAGTTTATAAAGGCTCAAAATCTTACTAGGTTGTGTCTAAAACTAGTCACAACTCTTTAGAAGATAACTTAAAATGGACTAATCACAAAAATAAAAGCGCATGCTTAAGTTACCATGAATTTCTCTAGTCAATTCACTCTCTAATTATGACTATATAGTCCTAAAAGTAATAGAAAAAGAGAAATTGTTTGTTTATTTGTACTTATTCTCTCTCTTTTTGTTTGAAAACTTAAAAACACACATGCGTATCCTAACAAATTTGAAAATGTAAAGAAAAAGAAATAAACTTCATTTGGGTTGCTTTCTAAGAAGCGGATTTGTTTATTAACCCTGGCTCGACTCCTTGTTTTCCTCATCACATGAAAAAGTTATGATCTTTAGGTGTCATAACTTGTGTTTTCTCCACTTGTGGTTCGTCAGGATAGGGCTTAAGTTAGCAATCATTCATATTCAGTGTCTTCCTTATCCTTATACTTTAATCTTTGCTGAGTCCTTACACTCTTGGAATATCTCTTCACCCTTCTCCTCCTTGTCCAATATCTCTAACCTACTAGGTAAAGGTGAAGGTTTAGCTTTAGCAATTGTTAGGATCTCAGTATTTACCTTTGAGCTAAATGGTATATTCTTGTCTCCTTCAAGCTCCTTCTCTAATTCTTCCACACTAGCAATCCCTTGAGAAGTCTTCTCAAGATTCTCAAGCTTCTTTACACTTCATAAGGTTTTCATACTACATCCCTTGGATTTACCTCGGGTTGAGATGGTTGCGTCTCTTCACTTTGTAATTCTAGGTGGTTGATAACTTCTGTCAGTTGACCCATCTAGCTTACCAAGTTTTTGATTATGAACCTCGTATCTTATTGGAATTGTATCACATCTTTCTGAAATTACATAGTATTAGTATCAGGAGATATAACAAAGTCTTCCAGATATGTACTTAAATTGGAATAAAAGGCTTCTAGTTTATTTAGGAATTGCTGTGCATCCTACAACCGATCAAGGAAGTATTTTTGTTGGTTATTCCCTCCATAACAAAAATTCTTAGGATTAGGAATATAGGTTATAGGAAATTTTTCTACCAATAGCATTGATAATATCCAACAGTAAATGAATAAGAAATAAATGTAAAGACTAATTAGAAAAGATATATATATAAAACATCAATTAAAAACAAGATCAAAAACTAAAACATCACACTCCTCAGCAGTGATGCCAAAATTGGTAGCACATCCTAACACTACACAAAATATCTAAACTTAAGCAATAGCTAGTGATGAGCCTAGGTTAATCCCACAAAGAGTGTATGTAAAGCTTTTATAATGAAAGAAATTAGTGTTTAGAACATAGAAGGTTTGGATGCAATTAAGAAAGCAAAGTCAAATTAAACTAAGGAAAGAAAATTAAATCAAAGAGTAAAAAATGTTGAAAGTGATGAATGTGTTTATAATCTGGTTCTTGGCTCAATCTCATCCTACTCACAAATAAGCATACGTCATTTTCATATTATTTTCACACATTTCTTAGAAATATTGATTGTAAATTAACAACAAGATTTATTAACCCAAGTTTTCCCTTAGATCGTGTTTAATTAGAATGAGTTCTTTAACTAAACCTAACCATTGAACAACTTAGAATAAGCTCTTTAGATTTAATTAGATAGCCACATTATGAAAAGGGGAAATAGATCAATCTAGGCAATAACCACACAAGCTTAGATCATTTAACCCATGTTACATTATTCCTAATGATTTAACACCATTAGTTTCCACAAATGAATCTATAACACAATAATTATGTATTGTATTTAAGATTCTAACAATAGTTTCATATACAAACAATCAAATAAGAATGAGAATAATGATTATCCATACATAAATACCCAAATCAATAGATATAGAATAATGTAAAAAATTCTTGAAGAGAGAAAGAAAAATGATACACAATGATTATATTCTTAAATGCAATCCCTGACAAATATTTCAACTTTGAACTAAAATAGGGAAGCTTAGCCCTCTACAGGTCTTGAAAGAGTAATTGCTTTGCCCCTTTATGAAGCCCCAAAATGATTCATGCTTGTTTAGCTGCTCAAATATCACTTGATACTAAAAGTTAGGATTTTGGGGCCGTGTATGACAAAAAATCTCCCCAAATCATGACTATACATGGTTAGGTACATGGCTTTGTATCCAACCATGTAAGTGAAAAATTTATCTTCTGAATATATACACAGTTGTGTGAATTGATAAATGACTGTGTAACTTCTAAATTACCTTAAAAGCCTTATTTCCTTAGATTTTCTTATCCCATGTTCACCCAAATTTGTCTCCTTCTTATCCCACAAGGACAACTGAGTGTGAACATTAAGAGGATGACTCAAAAAATGTTCTTTTGACTACTTTAGCTCTTATGCTTCTAAATTGTATCTAGAACCAAATATGAACTAAAATAAGTTTCTTAAACATTTCATGGCATTAATCACTAAATGTTATGGAATAAATGTACAATCAATTAAGCACATATCATATCACATACATTCTGAAGAAATCTTTGAAATCTAAAGTTATGCTTGAAATGAGATGAAGACTCTAATTAAGATGAACATTTAGTGTGAATAGTATGCACATCAAACATCCAATATGGATAATATATATACATTAAAGTAGTGACTATGTTGACTTGAGATGAACATTCAAGACGAGATACATAGTGACATAAGAGTATACTTAGAAGGCTTATAGGTCTAATAATACAATATATAGTCTAACACAAGTTCAAAACATTAAACATTAAAGTAGAATACAAAACATTACTTTTTAGGTTGAATTGGCTAGTAAACTTTAAATCAAGCATATAACCATAAAATCATATCCACTGCTCGTGGAGAATATATATACATTAAAGCGGTGAATATATTTGATTGAGATGAACATTCAATATGATATAGTTAGTGACATAACAATATACTTGGTAGGGCTTATGGCTCTTGTAATGCAACATGTGGTCTAAAACAAGTTCAAAACAACAAATGTTAAAGTAGAATATATAACATTGCTTTTTAACTTGAAATTGCCTAGCGAGCTTCAAATCGTATTCACTATTTATAGTGAACTACTCAACAATATATATATGTGTGTGTGAAGTAGAGGAAGAAAAGATAGCAAATATAAAGAAAAGGTCAGGCATATCATAAAATGCATAAAAATATTAAATTGCTACTTTGAAAAAAAATTAAAAGATAAACTACCTTTCCAAAATTAAAACTAATGACAATATAGTACCTTGAGGTGTGTTTCATAAAGATCTAATAGAGATGAAGTATGTTTAAAATGAATTAGGTAGACATCAAATAGAAATATGAAATAGATTTCACGTATCCAATTAGATGATATCTATCAAAAGGAAAATTTCTCAAAGATTAAAGATAAGCAAGAATTTATTTTGTTCAAGAATTTTTTTGTACAAGTCCCAGGGTATTCAATGGTAAATGCGCAGTCTTTTATAAGTTTTTATACATTTTCGTACTTAAGGTGCATTCTAAAATCACAAATACAATATGTTCTTACTGAGATTCATAGAGGAGCATATTGAGCATACCAAATAAGGTCCACACTTGCTCAAGGGACCCTCAAGTAGGGGTAGTTCTAGGTAACAATCATGTAAAACACCTATAAATTCACTATAAATGAATATGTTCTAAATGCATTCTGAACTGCACTATGCCTAATTATGGAAAAATTAGATGGCTTAGATGTCCATTTAGTATAAAGCAATGCACACTTAAATAAATAATTTTATTAAATAATTTTGATATTATTTTTATTCTTATTTTCACTATAATGGTAAATAAATTTTGATATATTCTAATGTCAAAATTAATGTTCAAAACCTTCCAAACCAAAGGCTATAGTTTCAAATGAAGTCACCTTTAACTTTTTGCTTTCAAAATATAAATCTTACTAGCTAAAGGCCACATGTTTTGGTGAAGCCACCTTCAATTCTCTAGTTTCAGACCAAAAATATCATATGCCAAATGCCACAAGTCTAGATGAAGCCACCTTTAACTCCCTACTTCCAAAATATAAACCATATAGGAAAAAGGCCATATGACATAGATTTTAAGATTAAAGAGTTAATATTTCCTCTATGATAGACCTATAAGTTTTGATAAAATAATTTAGGAAATTAAATTCAATATTTTATTGATAATATGCATTAAAATACTTAGAAAAAATAAAGTATAGATTTTAAAAAGCTAAGGGAAACATCCTATAAAAAATGTAATCAAAGTCAACAAAAGATAGGCTTATAATCTTATGATAACTAATTATCCATGATAAAAAAAAGCATAATAGGATAATAAGAGAAAAACAATATATATAGATCTACAAAGAAAAAAAATCCAAAACTTTAGGAATAAAAATCCTAGAAAATTATCTAAAATGCCTACGCCCCTATATAGTAAGAGGGGTGGGGGTTGGGGGAAGAAACATTAAGAAACTACATGCTTGACATGTTTTCATATAGAGGACTAGTCAATTCAAACTCATTATTATTGATAAATCTTCATCTTCTTAACCTTTGTAGGTTTAGGTTCTATAAATGTTTAAATAATTTTAAAATCCTGAAAAGATAAATTTGGGAACGTCACAATTGATTTCTTGTAGGAATCAAAGCTTGAAAAGGTGGCACTAATTAGATTATCATAATTCTTACTCCTACAGAACTTAGATTGGTTATATCATCTCATGATATTAGACTTAAACTGATCACCCTTGAATTTTAGCTTTCGTTCCTCCAATGTCTTCCTCAAGCTTAAATTATCCTTTTTCAGGTCTTTCACCTTGATCTTAAGTAACATAAATCACTTTATGAACATTTTCTCCACCATCTCTTGCTCTTTCTTGAAAAATATAGTCATTATAGAAGCTAAAAAGGTAACCTTAACTTCTTCCCTTTCTTAGACAACCTTATGTAACTCCTTATATACCTTATCATAGTAGTCCATCATATAGTTTGTCAAATGTTAGTCAAATGAAAAAAAGTCTATATAAATCTCTTTATATTAATAAAAAATAATCCTATGTAGACTTATATCATAATATCTCTAAAGGAAGTTTAGTTTGTTCTCTTTAAGCTTAATAGTTGGTCAGATGGATGAATGTATGAACCACCTCTGAACTAACACCTAACTTCTTAAACATATTATTGTTCTTCTTCATATTCCACTATAGGAAGTATATTTAATCTTCCTTTGTAAACTTGGGAACATCACAGAGAGTGACCACATGCTCTACCCAAAGAGTTATAGGTATGACTTAAGTAGTGGATGGTATGGTGATAGGGATGGTATGAGCAAGAGTATAAATGGTTATCTTAATCAAAGTGACTTCATTATTTTGAGTAACTTTTTTCTTTTTCTCCCTTAATGAAGAACCTTGTTAGGCCTTTATACTTATCATAACTAGTGAAAGTGATAATCCAATTCATATATATAAGTACAAATAATAGGGATTGCAGAGGAATAGTCAATATAGGAAACTTAAAAATAGAACAAAAGAAGAAACCTATAGGCTTGCACTCTATATAACAACCTTACTTAGATCAAACTGGGCTCACTAATAAGGATGAGAAGGAATATGATCTTGGGGGTTGGAAAATCTTTTAGATAAAAGTTGTAAATTGATTTTATCCTTATCCTAATGATTGAAAATGTTGATTAAACCTTGCCAAATAAACCTAACATCTCACATCGTCAATGTATTCTAGAGGGAAACAAATCTCTCCTTTAAAATTAAGTAGACTTTTGGTATCATGATAAGGTGACATATGAAGAAAGTGAATTTGGGGCAAATGAATTATATGTTGACTTATCTCAAGGTCATGAAGAGGTTCAGATTGATTCATATAATTTTTAGAGCTTTCTAAACGGTGACTAAAACCCAAATAAGGAGGAGTTTGATGTAATTTAAAGGAGGCTATATGAAATAGTAAGGCATGAACTAAGTGAAAAGATAATATGATGAAGATTAGGAATGATGTTTAAGATTGCAAAGCAATGTAAAGAATCTATAACTGACTATTCAACGTTATATGGATTCCACATCATATTCAAGAATTATTAATATAAGAGACATATATAGATGTCTTGAGGGCTGCAAATGGTATTTGTTTAGTATTCATGATAACAATTATAAGTGTTTCAAGGTGAGGGATTACAACCTAGTATTAAGATAGCTAAAATGGTTAAAGAATACAATAAGAAGTCCAGTATTTTAATGAATTACTAAATGTATAGGGCTGATGAAAAGGTGTACAAAGAAATAGCAAGGGACTACATAAATGTGTATGCAAAGTTGTACGGCTACGTTGATAAGTTGAAACTAGGAAATACAGTTGGACTTGCAAAATTTTAGGTATCAAAAAACCAAGATTTAAATATTATGTAGTTTAATAGGTTCTATATATGTTACTATTTAATGAAGCAATGGTGGTAACATCTTAGGCCTATTATAAGTATGGATGACCTATTCTTAAAGATAGAACATCAAGGACAATTACTCACTCATATATAAAGATATGGTCAGGAAAGCTTGAATCCATTATCTTGATAAATAATTGATATAGAGAATATTGACACTTAGAGATGGTTTATGCAAAAAAATATCCATTAAATTGAATTTAGGTGAAGAAGATGGGATCATTTTGATTTTAAACATGGGTAAGGTATTTTTGGCTTTTAATTCATCTGAAGTTTAGTTGTCTTTTATGAATTTCATAATTTTCTTAGTAACATTATTATATTGCATTGATTAACTTCAGCATAGATACAATGCTCCCTAAATCCATCCATATGTGTAAAGCATATATATCATAATTAACACAATAATTAGAGAGGAAGAGATAATAAAAAGCAGCTTAGGCTTATGTATGAGCCACTTATGTTTAGGAATTCAATAAGTTGAGAAAACTATATCAATTAAAACATGAATCTACTTCATCGTTATCAGAATATCTGGTTTTAGCATGGACAAGATCATACTAAAGCTTTAAGTCCAAGACCATGTTAAAGCTTAAAGTCGAAGTTCGTAGTTATGAATAACAATGTGTGGAACGTTTAACTGTTAGATATTGCTAGCTAGAGATACGCTCGTAATCAACATGTTAAAGACTACCAAAACCATGCTTATAAAAGGGCATACAATAAAGATATAATATATAAATGACTAGAAAACTAACATTGTTCTATCAATCATCAAAAAACTTTGAAAAAGTAAAATAAAAAAAAAGTGGAGCATATTATAAAATGGGGATAAAGTAAATGGGCTTAGAAGGGGTGATGCCACGCACACTATTTTACAGCTTATTAGAGAGCACATATATAGGACAAGAGACTTATATGCTTATCAATATTTACATACAACTGGTGCAATTCACCGCTCCAAGAAAATGATTTAGGATTTTATTGCTTTATGTTACAAGAGACAATATTATATATAAGGATTCATTTTTTACCTCCTAATGATCCTGAAGCCAAAAAACTTCCAATCATAAGAGTGACGCATGGTATACCTAAAAGGTCAAAATAAGATTGAACCACATAACAAAGAAACTTATATGTCAGAAATTGTAGAAACAGATTTCTTAATTTGAAAAATTCCTATAAATAAGAAATGTGGTTACAAAACATCAAATAAATAAAAGTATCATGAAAGTGGGATACAAGAACTTTAGATGGATCCTTTAATTACTAATTTGGCTTTATATGCAACTTAGTACTTTGAGATTGAAGATTAGTTTCGACGCGTGTGGTATGGAGGATCAATTTTTGACGACTTGTCTCAGCAAAGTTTGAGTATGACAATGAGATTTGAATTAGTGACTTAATCTCTCCATGTGAGATGTTATTATTGGTCACTTTCCTCTCACACATAACTAATGAGAATTTTCGACATTGATTCTCATAATTTCTTAATTACTGCTCCTTCATCTCCTTTCTGATTTTTTACTTCCATAATGCAACTTATAATAATTAAATTTTTATTATATGATACAATTTCCTTCTTAAAAAAGATTAAAGTTGTTTATTTTCGTAATATTACGAACTTAATTTAATGTTACAAAATATTAGGAGTAAATTTTAGTATGAACTTAAGAGCTATTATGATCTAAACGGAATGGGGCACAAAGCTGCTAGTTGAAGCGACAATCTGGTATGGTATATATAGCCTCTTCTGAACTAGAGGTTTAATAAATCCATTTATGTACGTAAGTTCGGCCTAACAGCGCCACTGAGCTAGAATTTCCTCTACAAACATGCTTACATATAAACGGATAGAGAATTAACCGCATAGAATTTCCTCTTACTGATGCCAGGCCAAGCTAATAGGTGAGTATCACAACTGCAATCCTTATTATGTATAACAAAATTTGTCTCGGTAAGCAACAACATGCCTGCTATGTTTTCTATCCGACACACAACTTCGAAGCTGGACGCCACGAGAACCAAGTTCTTAAGCGTGTTATGTACCAAGAGCACAGATCATATCCACTTTTATCTTTTCTAAGTACTCGTTTCGAGGAGTAGAGTTGTTACAAATGCTTTTCTTTTCTTTACAGATAAAACTTTGTAATTTCTGTTCTGATGTAGCTGTAATTCTGGAGATAAGTTACGCGGGAATCCCGTGACCTCGGAATTTCTTGAAGCCCTAACTGATCGTAGATGGGAGTGGGTATTGTTAGGACTTCCTGTCCCTGAAGTCGAAATCTCAACTTCTTCAACGCCGAATTCTGGCTCGTATTGGGCAAAAAGCCCAAGTTTTAATTATTCAAAAGGCTATTTTTCGTTTTCTGTTGCTCATCAAACATCATCTTGAGTTGTCTGCCTTGTTCTTCAATCCGTAGTTGTAGATTTCTTTGAATCTAGCACAAACATTGCAAACAAGGCAAGTTCAAAAATGTCAGGAATTTTTGTGTTAAGCTTCTCTCAGCTTTTGCAAACCTTCACTTAAATGAAAAGACGAGCCAAAGTTTCTTAAAAATGGGTATTGGCTAGTCAACGAACTAAGTAGTTGTTAGGGGCAAAGAATAAAAAATGTTTTGTTCATGGTTTAATAAGCATAAGAAGCAGGCCCAACTCCCAGATAAACTTTTAACGCAGACAAATTCAATTGTGAAGAATAATAAAAAATGAGTCAAACAACATTCACGTAACAAGGAAACTCCATTGAAATACCTCCAACTGCTCGTGTAGGCGTCTCTGGACATCTAGTTGCAATTGCAGTGCTTCTCTGATATGTGTGCTGCTGCAAGAGGTATCATTAACAGTAGAAACGTTCCAGAGTCAAATGTTTGTCCATGCTAAAGAAACCAGCAAGATGTATTGATAATCCAGAAGAAAACTAGTTTACCTTTTCACATCGAGGTGTTGCATTTCGCATGTGCTATTTCTTTTCTCTGCCCTCCCTGCAACAAGAATTTCATTTGGTTCAGAATCATCCAACAATTTAAGTAGAATAACCTCTCTCCATTGATTCAAAAGCGTGCAGATCTTCGGCAAAGAGGATCTGGAAAAACATCAAATATTTAACCATTTCATATAGAAAAATGCTAATAGTTAGCTTAACATATGAGTAATAGTGCCACATTGCTTATATAGAAACCTAACTAAACAGAATTTAGGTCACACGCAAGATCTTCTACTAGACGATTGTGTAGGGTGTATGAGATCTAAAAGATTGCAACCAATGACTAACATTGTCAAACAAATTCTTAGCCATCATCAAGCATAACAAGGGCTAAAAGTTAACTAGTTAAACCCATCATCACAAGAGAAGATTTTGGTTGAATACTCGGAATAGAGACCGAAAGGGGGGGAAAAAAAAAAGGAATAAGTAAACTGAAGGATCATGTAATTAGATGCAAGTACTTAATGTATAAATCTTGCCAACTTCATTTATGACATTATAACTCTGAATGAAGGTTGCCAAAGTTTGTAACAACAGATACCACAGTCATGAATATTAACTAGAACAAGGGCTTACCATCAGCAGAATATGGCATGTATTTTGCAGTTCTATATTTCTGCAGGGTCAGAGAAGCGACAGTTCAGAGCACCGTAACAAAAATCTGAAATGGTGGCCTAGAATAACGTAGCTATTGCAAAGAGAGTTATTACCTGCAAATGGCTTTTCACATGAAAGATAGTCAAACCACCTGAGTCCATCAGCTTCAGTATAGCCTTCGGTGTTGCTTCTACAAATCATGCAATCAATTCGCTAATAACCAGATGACAAGTTTACTTCTCAGTTGACTAAGAGCTTCTGTATAGGTTACTTACTATCAGCACCTCCAAGGCGATTTACACACTCCACAAACTTCTCATGAAGATCTTGAGTCCATCTTATTCTTGTTTTATTGGGAAGCACCATTCCAGTTGGCACCCGGTTGCCAGAACATACAGAAACACCTTCGGAAGAAGCCCTTGAAGGCAGCTTCTCTTGTATGGAAGAGAATTTCAGCTGTGCAAATGAAGAATCACACGGAAGAACATGTCTAACCTGTGAGAAAGCAAGTAGCCGTTGTCCAATTGGATTGTTGATAAAAATGCAACGGTAAAACGTAAAATTTGATGTACATACTCTGTGCTCTTGACTTCCCTGGGATGGAACTGAAAAGTGACTCCCAAAGGAGGTAGGATCAAGAGTAATCGACTTGTCTAGCTCATGCTTGTTAGACAAAGCACTGCCGGACTGACTTTTAAAGGACTTGCCGTAAAACTTATGGCGTTGATCATACCCAGGAAACTGAACTTTTACAACTGACTGTAAGGTGTTTCTTGGTTCAAGGTTATTGTTCGTCGTTTCTTCTGTTTCAATAGAATAAGTTTCCTTGACAGAGTTATGTGCAGGGATTGATGAAACATAGGACTTGGCGTACTGAGAAGACAGAGGACTGTCAACATGATCATCGTAGTCCAGGAAGCCCATGTATCGTTCTGTTGCATAAAAAGCTGAGGCTGGTGAGTCGAACCTGCTCATTATGCTGGTAGATGGTTTATGAGGCCTCAGGTTTTTCTGTTCTGTGCCTGCCTCCAAGTCATGCGACTGAACACAATTTACCATGTTCATCCCGAGATGGTGATCATGATATTGGGAGGAAAGATTGCTGAACTCACCAATCAGCCCATGATTTGGTTGAACTCGTTCTTGGAAATCAATTCTCGATGTGTTCATTTACAAATGAAAATATTTGCAACGGTAATAGGTCAACAGGAAAATCTAGCAGAGAGAAACTTTGTTTAGATTTCTTGGCTAGCATCAAAAAGTGTATCAGAATACATACTACTGCGAATTATATAAGCTGTGAAATCCGCGCAAGATACACGCAAAAATCTGGCAGCAAAAGGAAAAGCAAAGATGAAGATAAACAAACATATTGAATTCAAATGCCTGAAAAAAAAATCTTTCTGATATTCCAAAAGGCTTCATGAGTAAGAAATGAATATATATACCCACAATGAAACTGTGTAAGCCTTTTAAGTGGATAGGAATGAACAATGATCGATTGACATAACCTAAGCAAAAATAACCAAATAAATAAAATCCATTAAAAATAAACAGACAAGTACAACTCAATGTTGTCTTCTTCTGTAGAAAAAGAATCAACTGTCTTCTGGTAAGTTTGAAGGATCCCAAACAAAAATCTTTGAGAACAAAGAAAAGAACAGAAAAAAAAAAAAAACCTTTAAGCACCAGACAGAATTGTTCGCCAAGTGTTGTAGATATGAAAATAAGAAGAAATGGCGAATAATGTTACGGGCATCTGTGACTGTTGCTGAATTATATAATGGGATCCTTCGCATAAATTCACTGCAACAGATCTGCTAATATTCCTGCTAAAGGTACGGATAAAATCACTTTAGCCAATTACCAACAATATATAAACGATACAGAAATATGAATCGAACTTTGTATCCTAAAACAGAGAGATAACATTCCTTTTCCCTTCCCTTCCCTCAAGACTGCATCTTGAAAAGTATGAATCCGGAATTACGAAAAGTTATTACACTGTTGTATATTTTAATGTCAAAGTACAAATGAAACGCGACAGTAAAGATTCTGGAACAAAATAATGAGATAGATAACTAAAAACTACTCCTTCCCATTTTGAAGTAGTTTTAAAATACCAGTCGAAATATGAACATATTGTGAGTCAAATGTATCTCATTGCACTATCATGAATTACATATATTGATTTACGAATGGTTAGTAGTAGAATCTTGATATAGTTATACTTGAGTTAATATTTTATTTTGTGTACCTTAGGGTTTAATTAATACGTATTTAAAGAGTTGTGGCAATGAATTTTCCTGTACTTAAAAGATATATTACTAAAAATTAAGAGATAATTGTTCAAAATATCCTAAATTGTACATGTTCTATTAATTATTAACAAACTTAAAATTTTGTTAGAATGATACATAAACTATTTAAATAAAATGAGAATAGCACAATTCCTTGAGTGGTAATAGATCATATTCAAAACAATTAAACCATGTTTGTAGATAATTTGCGAATTTTTTGTATAAAATTTTAATTTGTTAATATTAATTGATAGAATATATACCGATTATTATTATTTTAATAAATATCTCATTCGTAAATTGAAATTGAGGTAGGCATATTGCATTGCTCTGAAGTTCTCAAGTTAGTAAAAGCAAATGGTGCTAAGTATGCAAGATGATTGCAATGTGTACTTACCTTGGGGTGTCTCCTTTTGTTTTGTTTTTAATTAATCCTTAACAAGTAGAATTAGGTTCTAACTATCTAGGTATAGCTGAATCCATCTCTATAAGGAGCTTGATTAATCTTTGGTTGTGACTCTATTTCTACATTTGAATAAGTTATATCTTACTTGATTTCATCCTTATGAATAAATTGAATCTTATTTTTTAAGCATGTATGAGGCTTTTAAATAGCATAGATAATGGTAGGCCTAGAAAAGAGATCCATACAAAGGAGATATAAGTCATCAAGCTTAAATAAATAAATTGGAGTTGGCTTAATGAATCAAGCTCATCTTATACGCATGTTATAAGTGTATTATTATCTCCAAGTTTATGCTTTTTAAACTTTACTAAAAAGTAAAACTAACAATAGATATGTTGAAACATTGTTTTATCATGGTAACTCTTTTCAGAACTTTGAACATCAAGTAGCCCTCCTTCATTTATTTAGGCTTTCCTCTTACCACAAGAAGATTGCATTTATATGAATTTCTTCCATATTTAGAGAAGATCCAAAAGAGGTAATAGAGCTTTTTTGTATGGAAGCATAGTACAATTGATAAAAACTATTTAGAAATCAATACATATTTATTAGAGTTCACACATTTTCCTTTCCAAAAAATTAGTTAAAACTTTGGAGAGGATCATGAGAAGATTTTTATAAGGAAGAAATAATAGGGGATGATTTAAAGTCAAGGTTAGTTGGAGGGAATTGTGTAAACTAATTGATAAAAGGGGTTTAGGTATAACCCTAAATAATATAAGCAATAAAGTATTGCTAGGGAAGAGAATATAGAGGGTCTTAGTACAAAAAGACTCCCTTTGGATAAAGTGGATGTATAACTACTTCTTGAAGGGTTGAAGCTAATGGGGATTGTTATTAAACCCATCTATTCCTACTTCTTAAATCAATTGCTTAAACTAAGGGAATCTATTAAACAAAATATTAGTTAGATAGTGGAGGATAGGGAAATAGCCACACTATAGTTTGACAATTAAGAAAGGGAAGGACCCCTAACAAGGAATCAAATGGTAATTTAGGCTTTGATAAATATCCCTAATAAGGCTAGTGTGTGTAGATGGATAAATGATAGTAAATAGGATAATTACCTGAGAGGAATGGAACAATGACTCCCTTAATACCCCCAAAAGCCTAACTAAATGAATCACTATAAATGGAATAATATGTTAGCGGGAAGTTTAGTAACAAGGCATATTGGGAATGGATATGGACTAAAGAACCTAAGATCAGATGGACTAACCTAATATGGAATGGATGCCTCATGCTAAGAACCTTCTTCTTTCTATAGATGGCAATGAAGAACAGACTTCGTACTTTAGATAGACTAAGCTTTATGAATCTACTTGGTACTTGCCTTCTTTGTAAGGAAGACTTGGAATCAATTACTCACATTTTCTTTGAATGTAAGTATTCATTTGGAGTATGGAATCATGCCAAAGGACTCTGCCTATAATAATACATAACTAACAAACTCTTGGATATAATTCAACTCTTACTTGATGATATGTGCAACTCTAGAAGTAATAAGGTAGTGTATATGATTAGTCTTGGAATATGTTTGCAAGAGTTCTAGATGGAAAGGAATAATAGGTTCTTTAATAGAAATGACAACTCGATGGAAGTGGTAAAAGGGATGGCTACCTTTAGGATAAGGGAACAACTTATTCTAAATAAGGAAGACAAGATTTATAACATCAAGATAGTAAGAGCCTACAACGTCTAGCATTATCTATAAGCATTAGTTAAAAAGATATTAAAATTCTAGACTATAATATATAGTTCTCATGTATACTAAGACTGAAACTATATAAAAGGTAAGGTAAGGAAACACACATAGAGTAAAAACTTAAAAAAAAACACTCTTTTAGCTTTTTTAAAGTTGCTAAATAGAAGGCATACATAGATGAATAGCTAAGAGGGACTTATTAAGTAAATACCATGTAGATAGTCAACATGAAAAATGAAAAAAGTGCAACCATGATAAAAAGAAATTTTAGCTAGCAAGGAAACTCGATACTAGTTTTATGAGGGTGTAGTAAGAGATTGCATCCTTAGAACTTCCTCAGAGGACTAGGAAGTAGCTTTCTTAGAGCTTTGTCCCTCAAAGAAGTTGATGAATAGTAGTAAGTACAAACTAAACTAAGGCTGATAGATGTCCAAGATAACATGTATACATAAAAAATGTTGTACAGTACAGTCATAATAGTAAAGACTTGTCTTTTTAGGAAATAGAATCATGGTAAAATTCTAAGTGTGTTTAAGGTTTCTACATGTGGTGATGTTAGTGTTTTTCTATAAATTAAACCCCTTTGTACATTTTTGAATATCTAATGAAAATTTTAATTTTGGAGAAAAATCTTGCATTTCAACAAAGAAAACCGTTAAATATCATAACGCTTTTTTGCATTTCAATTTTATTTCGAATAGGATAAGAAATATATATCAAAGCTTCCTTGGAGATTTCATGTTAAATCTAATTTTCACTTATTATGTAGCGTTGTTTTTATTACCTTTAGAGATGTGAAATGTCTCCTAATCTTAATTTTAAAATTTGATTAATCTTTACTATCAATTCCCCTTATATAAGGCCCATTACACAAAACTTTAGCTTACATTCATCATTTTTCAAAGTTTTAGTTTGTTTATTTGAGGTTAACCTATACATGTTTCTTTTGTCTACCTGCTTATGAGAGAAGTAAAAATGTTATGATGTTTTTAACAAAATTGTTGCATTCTTAAAAGTAAGATCAAAATCTCTTTGTCCTTTTTTTTTCGATATGGAGAGTAAGATTAGTTCAAATAATGAGTTAATTTCTAATGAATTTAATGATGTGTGCTTAATTGCATCTAAATGTAAAATAACGACCTTAAGTCTTACAAGCCTATTGATACACATTCACCATCTCTTATAATCGCTGGGCATCTATTTAGGAAATTATATGAACCTAAACATGTCAATTATGGGAAAAGACTTTGTTTAAGAAAAGTTTCCTTAGAATCCTTACCTGGGGATTTTGATGAAAACTTTGAAGTGTGATTGAAATTAAAAAAATTCAAAAAGAAAAATTTTGAGAAGGTGAAGAAAATTTTAACATTTGTAAGGACATAAAACTTAGGTATCCCAAAGATGACAGACATATATGTTACCTCATGCCTAGAAACATATGTTTTTTACTACATCGCTTTCAAATATAGGCTTTAATTTCAAATACACTCAACCATCCTTCAAATCCTTAACTTGATAGGTTTAAAACCAAGCCAACTTCACTCTCATGCTTGGAGTCTTTTTAATGGATTTGTATTTGCATATAATATTGTAAAGGTGGTTCTAAACTTAATTTGTTTAGGTTTATTGATTATTGTATGCATATTGGGACCAAAAGTGAATGGTACAACTTAAGTATTAGAAGTAGATCTTAGTTGTTGTTGATTCCTAATGGGTTACATGATTGAAAGGACAAGTTCAATTTACTAACAAATGAGATAAGTTTGTGGAACTTTAGTGAATGGAGAGAACAAGATGAAAAGTTCTCTTACTGCAAATCAAATAACATAACTATACAGTTCCTTAGTCAAAAGCTAGTAAAACTAACTTATCCCTTTTTTCCATGAAAGATAGTATTTTGTTAAGCAAGCTTAATCCAATTAGGGGTATCTTGTAGAAAAAAGCATCTTTTTAGGTTTCTTTCGTCTTATTTTATTTTCTTTATTTTTCATTGAATTTTCACTACCCCTATTATTTTTACATCCATAGGCATGGACCAGATGCTCACTAGGATAAAGAAAATCAAGGAGAAAGGCCTACTAGGTTCATTCTTAAAGAGAAGAAGAAATAGAAAGTGACTCATAGTGATGAGGCCGCTTTCATTAAGTCTACTAATAACTACCAATTAGGTTATGTTCTTAGTATAATTTTGAAAGAATTTTACTTTTTCTTATATGGGTTTTATTATATTTGGTACTTAATATAACTTATAATTTATTTATAGGCCTTTTTTTAGCTTTTTAATGAATAAGGAATAGATTTAGATAAGTTAGAGCTAAGTTAGAAAAGTTTTGGCACAATTTTAGAGAAACAAAAGTTAAATATACACCCATGTTCTAATAATATAGGACAATATAGACTCGTCTTCAACCTAGTTAAACTTTAGTTTACTTTACTTCACATCTATAAGTATAATCTAAATATAGACCTATGTTTATGTTCTTTAGACCTGTTATTAAAATAAACCATTAAATACATGATTTAGGAAATTAATAAGCTACTATAAGTACAATATGGACCTATTTTGTAAATAAAAATTTTAAGATTTTATGTATAAAAGGATAAAGAGGCACAAGAAATCAAAGAATAGTCATAAAGAGCTAAATTAAAATATCTTAATATAAAAGAAGCAAATTTGGAAGAAAAAAAGGATCTTATTAAGATTCAACTAAGGAGTTTAAAGACTTTAAGAATCCATGAGAATGACCTCATATATTTTATTTTTCTTTCTTGATTCTTCTTAGATTTATTCATCTTAGTATGAAATAAATTAGGATAGATCAAAATGGGATGAACCTAAAACTATTATCTTGGATTGATTCTTTGATTTGATGAAAGATCTAAGTTTTCTTACATTAGTAAATTTAATTTTGTCTATCTTTTCTTTTAATTCAATCATTCATTTTATTAGATTAAACAATAAAAGAGATTATTAGTATTATACTTGTATTTCTCTTGGGATCAACACTCTTATTTAATAAACTATACTATAATAATAATAATAATAGACACACTTTCCTAATGATCATTAGTATTATTTTGTTTTGGATACATCACATGACCTACATCCTTAGTGGCTTCTACCCATATGTCCTTATATTCCTCATTTACTTCCCTCCTACCAGGGAAAGCTTTGTTACCCTCCTTATGTCTCATAAGCTAATGAAAATGATGACCACTTTTTTTTCTCAATTCATTGTGAAGAAAAGTGATATTGTCTTCAAGAAGGATAAGATGGGGTTAGAAATGGTTCTAGGGATGGTGACCTTAAGGGATGTAGAGACCTTAAAGAACATAAATATGGACTCCATCTACATCGTCACTGAGATGCACTTATGCAAGGTAAGTCTATTTGGTTTATTAATTTCTTTTCCTTTTATGATTAAAATTTTGGATTTTGGATTTTGATTTTTGATTTTTGATTTTTGATTTTTGATTTTTGATTTTTGGTCTTGTTTTGTAGTAATAGACTATAAGAAGGTCTACAGAAAGTTAGATAGTCGTGCAAAAGAAAAGGCAAAGGTTAAAAGCAGTAACCCTAAAGGTATTCAAATATTATGAGGCCTTTTTAGCAAGAGATATATAACTATTAGGGAGTATTTCAAGCATCTCAATAAGCTTAAAAATAAGAATTCAATGCTGATGGACAAGGTTGTATGCTTGAGGGGAATGCTCAAGGACTAATGGAGAAAAATCAGAGGATATGACTTCAAGTCTGAAGTCATTCATTGCTATCGCAATTTTAAGTTTGACCAAAATTAGAACTAATTTGATCAATATTACGATGGTAGGACTTAAGGCTTATAAAAAGTGTATATAGAAGAAGTATCAGACTTATCTTTTACTAATCTAGACATTGATGATATTTTATTGAACTTGTCTAAACCGAAGCTAAGGAACTTGAGGAGCTTTGTAAGATTAATAACAAGGAGATCATCAATCCCATAAGCAATGAATCCCCTAACCTTACTCCTGCCAATCTTGCTACTTTTAATAGCATCCTAATCACCATATAAGACTTATCCTTATCTTGTTTACTTTATCCGTCTTTTTGTTTGTATGGATGTAGTCACATAAATAATTTAGGCACATTTATCCCTTTATTTTTATGAAATTTATTTTTCATTAATTTAATGAATGTTTCTTAGATATGATGATTTATAAAATTTGATGTTTATTGAATTTAACTCTCTTGTTTTGAAAATTTTGGAAGAAGTTTAACAAAGAAAATTTGATAGGCCTATAAAGTCTAATTTTGTCACCTCGACTAATTTTAAAAAAAGTAAATAGATAAAATTAATAGTCCTATAGAATCTTGAGCTATACATTGTCAAATTTTAATGAATTGAGGTTAATAAATTTTATAGACTTACAAAGCATGATGACATGACCTCTTTCTCTCGTCAAAGGAGGAGTCTCCTTGTGAGTTTTGTGGTGACTCCCCTTTCACATTGGGGTTAATGTCCAGGTTTGGTTTGCATCAAATTTTAATAAATTTAATTAAAAATTAATTAATTATTATAAATAAATCAGATAAGCTCCTAAAATCTCACTCTGTCTTGACTTATTAGATTTTAGTTAATTTAAGTAAACAAATTTGAAAGAAATTTAGAGGTTCATTCTATCTTACCTTGATAAATTTTAATGAAATTAAGTAAATTAATTTGATAGACATGTGGCGTATTGCTCTATCTTACATTATATTGGACAAAAATGGTAAATAGACATCCATTTACCTTTAGGTAAAAGGGATCAAACTAGATACTTCTATATAATCAATCGTAGGTGAATGATATGAATTGAAATACCTTTGACACTTGTCACATCATTTTGTAAATTCTTTAGCATCCCTTCAAATTATGGGTTAAAAAAAGCATACCTTACATTGTTATATGGTAAAGATGATCTCGCCAACGCGCTCCATATACTCCCTATATCTCGATAAAAACATATTGTAATTCCACATTTGGGATTCACCGTAAGTATGAAAGGGTAAAAGATCTCCCAATTAGGCATTTATAATTATTTACCTTCATACCTACAACAAATGCTTTTTAAAAATATATTTATGATATTATAGAAAATTTTCTTCTAATATGTTTTTTTTATTAAGTATGTTAAATGTGCTTCGTTCTTTTTATTAACATTTAAATGATTTATATATAATTTACTTGGGTACGTTTTTGTTGTATTTGTTCTTTACAACAAAAAAAATCTTTGAGGCACGACAACTTTGTTGTCTCTAATTTTAGATAGATATCAACCTTGTGATTTTATTATTGATATTTCAGTTTAATATTTATATGTATGTTTTTTGAGTCATTTGCAGCCATATGGTTCAGTTGTTGATGTATCAATTCAATATTTACATGTATGTTTTTAGGTATATACCTAAAAATTTTCTTATGATTTGTTAGTTTGTACTCCTTCATCTTATAAGTATTATTGAGCTAGTTTCTACGTATGGCTTTAAATAATGTAAACCAAAATTAAGGTAGACTTAATAGATTGTGGTTAGGTTTGTAGGCTTACATAAATAAATAACCAAAATGTCATATTTGCACCCTACGAAGACACTCTAACGCTTAATTCAGTGAAAGTAAAAGATATTAAGTATCCAAAAGAGAATTCTTAAAGTGAGTTAGTGATGATTTTAATGTGCACTTACCTTAATTCTCACCCTTTTATAATTGGCCACTTAAGAAGTAGAGTTTGATTCTAAAATTTTAAGTATAATTCATTTCTACATGGAAGTTCGATTAGTTTTTGATTGAGAATTTATTTCCATATTTAGTTAAGTCTTATCTTGATTAATATTTTCCTAATAAATAAAATGAAAATACTATTTGCTAATTATCCTTGAAACATTTTAATGGGTGAGGTAATAGTAAAGCTAAAAGTGAAACTTATACAAATGAAAATGAAATCACCAATTCTAATAAAATAAATTGGGTCATATGAAATATATCAAAACAATCTCATATAGGTCTTAGGATTTTATCAATCATAATAACAAATTATATAATCAGAAAAAGAAAATAGAGAGAGATGGGACAAGGAAAGAATTTGAAACTTATAAGGTTGCTTATCTGGGATGTAATTCCACTTAAAGCATTTAACATTATCCTTATCAAAAATTTGACAAGTAGCTCATCTTAACTAGTTTATTGCACAAAGAATCCTAGGAATATATAAGTAATGGTAGCACCTTTACTAATAACTAATATATTAGTTTTCTAGTTAGTTTATTGCTTCACTCTTATATTTCTAGCTTATTAATATATTTTTTAGGCATACCTTGACATATTTTGTCTTCAAAAGTGTGTCCGTACTCATTGCTTCACTTAACCAACATTAATCATTTAAACAATGCAAACATGAACATAAAGGATAAGGTTCTTTAAATTGATTTGTTGTGATATTTAGTATTCATTGACACCTTAATTGATATAAAAAATCAAGGATTGATTTACTTTGGAAAGATGAGTATATTAGTTTTCTACATTAATTTATGTTCAAACTTTTATTTTTGCCCCAATAATTTGTGTTGGAATTTTAAATTCCAATTTAGACATTTATTAATTTCTAATTTTAAAATTTAAAGGCAAAAAAATTAATTTTAATCATAATTAAAGGTAATAAACTAGTCCAATAAATGACTCTTATTAATATAGGCTGGGTACTTAATAACCCTATAATGGGGGCCAATAAGGTTACTACAAATAGTTTCTAGGTCTCTTGCTTCCTTTCAAATTAAGTTCATGAAAGTAAGGAAACCTCTAATCCATTAGGAGTTTTATGCTTTAAAAAGGTGCAAAAAGACCTTGTCAAGATCATTTGAAGCAACTTTCGTAAGGACAATCAAAATTTTCAACTACTTGTTCAAAAGGTTGAAGAGCTTACTCAAAGTCTTTAGTAGTTTGCTCGTATAGACATGGAGACCAAAATAAATAATTTTTTAGATTATCTCCTTCTCTACGAGTTTATATTAATCATAGGCTGATCAATAAAGATTGTTGTATGTTTAATATGTGGTATTAGAGCAATTATATGATTGTATAGATTTGAGTGGAAATTTTCTAATTTATCCATAAGGAAACCAAAGAAATTGATTTTTTTCTTCAATAAATTGCATATATGTGGCTTGGATTAGTTTTTATTTGAGTATTATATGGAAAATAGGTTTAAAAATCCATTTTAATGAATTTTCAACAAAAGTTGTGAAAATTTGGTGATATATTACTAGAAATAGTAGTTAAAAGTCACCTATTTCCAATGTTATGAATACCGTACTGGACTTGGTACCAGATTGGGTTCTGGTATGATACTGTACCAGTACCGATTAATACCAGGTATTGTTTAGGGTAATTTTTTAAATTTATAAAATAGTCCCTAAATTTTTAAAATTTACAAAATAGTTCATTATCATATTGTACTGTTGTAGTTATTTAATTTATCTTTTTTATATCTTATCCATTTTAGTTTATATATATCTTTATTATATTCTAATTATTTCTATATATAATAATTATCT
>JAOQMP010000004.1:28831098-28845770 GCA_027563575.1 Erythroxylum pedicellare | reverse complement strand
CTCTTTTGGCACGGCTTAATATTTGGGTTTTCCCCTTGGATTGGGTGTGCTTAATAGTTTACTTGATCCGTGGCCCCATTAAGAATGAGAGTGTGCAAAATTTGCGAGAGTAAAGTAGTTGAGTGTAGGAATAGGGAAGTGAAGGCCATTGAATATCTTATATGTAGAGAGAGAGAGTCTAAATGAAAGTGATGGAAGAAAATGAGGTTAGAATTGAATATATAGGTGAGGGGAGGGCAATTATTTAAGAGAAAGACTAAAAAATGCATGCCTGTAATGCCTTGCAGCAGGCCACGATTATGGCCTAATTTCACCATTTCTGATTTTTTTGTCCTTCGTCCTTATACACACCCCTTGAGATCCTTTCCTAATTTCTTTTTAGCACTATCACCTCATTACATTTTCTTTCTTGATCATCTTTTTCAAAATTAATGCCCTAATTTTCCATGATATTTGTTTACAGCTAGAACAACCTAATTATATAATTCAAACTATCTAAAATCAAGGAAATAACCGGTAATTTAAAAACCATAGGTTGCCTCCCATGCAACGCTTCTTTTAACGTCATTAGCTTGACTCTCTTCATTACTCAAGGTGGTTTAAGAAAATTCTTTAGTGGTGACTCATTTGTCAATCTCATAAAATATACGCACGCCACCTGGTTGCTTATGTCGCCTCCTTCCTTTTCATGATTCTTTCTTCTCCTTCTTTTGTGAGATTTATTCTTTCCTAGGGAACATTTTTGAACATCATTCTTCTCTTTTTCCCCACCAAAATCCGATCCCTTCATGATGGTCATAGGTTGGAGAGGATTTTTGTCGTTCTTTATTATGATGAAAGACACATATTCCTCTCCTACCTTTAGAATCAACTCACCCCTATCTACGTCAATAAATGATCAGGCAGTGGCCAAAAATTACCACCCGAGGATAATTGGGATTTCCAGATCTTCTTCTATGTCTAGTATGAAAAAGTATGTTGGAAAAGTAAACTTTTCCATTCGAACATGTACATCATGAATGATACCCTTAAGATGATGAGTTGATTTATATGCCATTTTTACCAATTTCTTGGTGGAGGCTATCTCACCAAACCCCAGCTTCTGATATAAGGAATATGGCATCATGTTTATGCTGGCTTCCAAATTGGTAAAGGCTTATTATAGAAAGTTTGTAAAAGTAATTCTTTAGGTAGGTTATGGTGTGTACATTTTCTGTGCAAGTCTTTGTATCATTCTCAAACTTCATAATTTGATTTCCCATCACCCTATTGAAAGTTTATTCTCTTTTATAATATTCGTAGTCTTGGTGAGAAGAAAGTACTTATTTAGGAAGGCACGAGCTAATTGGTCCCAAGTGCTGACGTTAATCTAGTTGAGGGAATGGTACCAAGTTTTTTCTCTATCCTTTAAGGTAAAAGGAAAGAGTCTTATTCTTATGGTGTCCTTTGACATCTGATGATAACAAAGGGTGTCACATATTTCAAGGAAATTTACAATATATACATTTGGGTCTTCATTCGTTAATCCATAAAATTGCACATTTTGTTGAAGCATATTTAGAAGGGTTGGTTTGATTTTAAAGGAAGTTGCTTACACGAGTGGCCCAGTAACTCCTTAATTGGCTGCATTAAAGCCTGGTCTCATGAAGTCCATAAGGGTTCTCAGTTGATACCCTTGCTTTGCTCCTTGATCTAACTCTTGCTGAAACTCCTCATCCTTTGTTGCTTTTATAGTTTCTTTTTCTTCTTTAAATCAAGCTCTTCTAATTGAATGTTCTAAACGAGTGACGTCAAGCTCTACAGTTTTGACTATATGACTCAAAATTCTTATAACTCTTGTATTCATGTAAGAGAATGAACATAAAAAGGGTATAATATAAAAAATTAAAACTAACTAAAATGCCTTAAACTAAGAGAACTAAACTATTATTCACCCTAATCGGCAACGGCGTAAAAAACTTGATCGTGTCGTTTGAGCTTTAAAATTTATAAGCCCTTAAATACTGCAAGCGCATTGGTAATGACTATAGTATAAGAGGTGCCGATCCTAGAAGGAGGGGGATTAATCTAATCCTAAAAGTCTAAGGCTGAAAAGATATGAAACTAAAAAAAAAATACAACGGGAAGCAAATACGAGAATTGAATTCAACCAATTAAATCAGAAATTAACAACGAAGATATTAACAATTGAGCAATAAGCAAGCATAATGGAAATCAACCAAAGAATTTATCAAGTTATGATAAAGGGGATTTTACCTATCATTAATGCTAACCTTGTTGATTATGTGTTAATGGGGTGTCGATTCTAAACGATCCTAAAGTTGATTACTCTTTCTTGAGTTATAACCATTAACCTTAATTTATAAACCCTAGTTGGAATATGAAATTTGTAATCTCTCAAATTACAAATTATCCAAAACCCTAATTAGATCTGAAGCACTCTATTAAACTATCAGAATATCACATGGTATCTCTCTCTCCACAATTACCAATATGATTTATCATGGTTTCTATTAAATTGCATAACTCTCATTATTCTAATTTAATCATTTTTCATTCAGTTCACCCTCTTAGTTTGTTCCGAATTATGTAAGAATGCAATCAAATCATGACATTCATTCAATAAATACAATCGACTAAATTATCATTAAATCAAAATAAAATTCCAAAGAAGAGTCAAAACATCTTTAACATTCTACCATCTATCATCATCATACAATCCATCCTAACTTTATACATGAATAAAATTTAAACAAAAAGGAAATAGAAACTTAGAATGGACAATCTTGGAAGGCAGCAATGTCAAAAATCTTACTAATTTGGGAAGCACGTTGAGATCACTTCTTCTTCTTCTTCCTCTTTCTTCCTCTCTTTATGTTCCTCATTCTCTCTTAGGGATCTAAAAGTGGCTGCATGAAAAAGCTCCCCTTTTCTTTCTCTTGTTGTTCTTTAAATATTCTTTTATATTTTGGGAAACTTAGGGTGTTTTTGGGGTCTGAAAGGTCCAAACAGTCCCTAAAATGTTAAGTTTGTAAGTATCTGTGCATCTACCTAATATAGACCACGATCGTGGCTAACATTTGAACCTTCTGTCATGATCGTGGCATTCAAGCCACAGTCATAGGTCATTCTTGGATCTTCTGTCACAATTGTGGCCTAGGTTGTTATTTCAGCATAAATGTCTTTTAAAACTCCTCAGTTCTTCGATATTGACCCTAAAATACTAGCAAACATATCAACGTACCTTAAAAACTTAATATTTAAGCTCAAAAGCTTGTACTAACCCTCAAAACACTTAAAACACAAACAACTAACAAACTAACACATTTCCAACCTAAACACACACTAAATGATTGAATTAACAACTAAACATATATCAAACTATGCCCTAAAATATGATGTGATTTGCACTTATCATATCCCCTTAACCTCATCACCATTATCCATTTATACTTTCACAAGAGAACTCCCTAGGTCTTTCAATTTGGGGGTAATTGCTACTAAAGCACTGCACTTGTAACCTCTGAAACTATCTCCTTCTTGTTTGGCTTAAACTTTCATTTTTGGTCTTTAGTTCCTTGAAGAACTTCACATAAGTTGGAATATTCCTGATCACACATAACAAAAGTAAATTAATGTTAACTTTGGAAAACATGTTATAAAGATTAGAAAATTGCTTATCTTGTTTTGATTCCTTAAGGAAGCTTGGATATGGGATCAGTGGTCTATAAGAATTATTCTCCTTACGCAGCCTTGGTCTTTGATTGCACTTGGTTGCATGTCCTAGTTTTACACCTTTCTACATGTGACTTGAAACGTTGTCGTGCCCATTTCTTTCTTCATTCTGCTCACCTTTTTCGTTGGTGAGGCTTTCCTTCTGTTGATTACCTACACTAGACAAATTAGAAGGGATCTTAACATGACTATCAATTACCTTACCACTTCTCTAAATAGTGATTACTTGGGCTTACTGGGGTTGACTAGGCAAGTTCCCTTTCTGATTATTGTGCATTTGAGCAGTAAGTTGCCCTACTTGGATCTTAATCCTCTTTACAGATGTCTCCAAAGAATCGAACCTCTTATTATTTGTTTCTTGATTTTGAGTTGTGACCTGAATAAACACATTCAAGCTTACCTCTAAAGAAGGCTTGATTGATGGGTTTTGAAGTGAGGATTGCCCTTGGTAATAATTTGGACCCTGAAAATTTTGATATTGTGGCTGAGATTACACTAGTGGATTGTTGGTCTTCCAAGAAAAATTGGGGTGGTTTCTTCAATTAGGATTATAGGTGTTTGAGTACAGATCATTTTGCTCCCTTGGTTAAAAACCATTAAGTGAGTTCACTTATTATTCCCCATGTATTAAAGGATCACAAGAATATTACCAAACGTTAGCTCCTTGACTACAAGTTCCACTTATACCACATACCTTTTAATTTAGAATGTTTTGGGGTAATCTTATAGTTAGCATCTTTACAAGGCTTGTTAACTCAGCTAACTGCATAGCCAGTTCTTGATTTGAGTTCACTTCAGAACTCCAGTTCTTCTTCCCCTCAAACTCTTTTGTTGAGAATTAGCCCCCAATATTTCGAAGATTTCACATGTTTCTTTGGCCTTATTCTCTCGCATAGCTCCTCCTTTTGCATTGTTCACTATGTACTAATAATGTTGCATTAATCCATCATAGAAGAATTGGTTATGTATGTGAAGTGGCAAATGATGGTGTGTATACTGTATGAGCAAGAGTTTGAAGCTTTCCCATGTTTTATGAAATGGCTCTCCCTCCATCTAAGTGAAGGTTGCTATCTTTGTCCATAACTCAAAAGTCTTTTGATGGGAATAAAACTTTCCCATGAATTTGTTGTACACCTCCTTCCCTTGTAGTCAATGAATTGGGTCGAAGGATCATTAGCCATGCCTTAGCCTGATCCTTTATTGTGCATGGGAAGCACATCATCCTGAGATGATCTTCATTTAGGTCGTCTAACCGGAATGTCTGGAGGGTGATATAGAATTCTCAAATGAAGTTTAAAGGGTCTTCATTAACATGTCCATTGAAAGATGGCAGTATATTGTAGTGGATGCTCTTCAATTCATAGTTTCTGGCTACCTCTCCCAGACAAATGCATGAAGTGGTAGTACTAATTACTAGTTTGGTATACTCCTTCATTACTAGTTGGCTTTCACCCATCTTTTTATCTTCTGGTTTGGGTCTCTCGAGATTGTCTTTAAAGTCCCTTAAAGGTCCTCTTAATTATCTGATGTACATTGTCAATAAAGCGAACAAGTTTACCTTCTTGAGACCTCCTTCCTTGCAGAAGCCAAATAAAAAAATGAATTAATAAGAAGACTACTAAAACAACTCAATGAAATAACACGACAAAAATGTATGCATGAATAGACAAAACAATCAAAATTAAATTAAGTGCAAACATTAAACACCTCCTCAATAATGGTGCCAAAAAACTTATTGTGCCTAAAATAGTTCTAAAAATACCTAGGTTACCCTATGCACAAGTATATGAGATAGTTGTAGTTGATTACCTAGGGCATCTCCCATAGAGGTGAAATTGGTTCACTTAAATTAACTTTGAACAAAATTAAAAATAGATGCAATCCTAAATATTCTAAAGAGATCAACATATCATGGTAATAATAAGATTCATCATATTCAAATACTTCAATCCCATCTTGAGTAGTACAAGAGAAGCATTAAAGAAATAAACCAAGTGATTAACCTAAATAAACTATCAAAAGCTAACAGAGTATGAGTGCATAAACTAGCATAGTAGTAAGTTTAGCAAAATAGCAGAGAAATAATAAAAAGAATCAGCAAACAAAGGTTCGAATGAAGGAGTTGCAGTGATCTCGTACCACTGCTATGCTTCCTCCGTTGGCTCTTGCCTTCTGCTTCTATTTGGTTCTCACCCAAATGCTCGATTGCTCATGTTGCTTCCACCTCGCTATTGTTCTTCTTCTTTAGCTCACACAACTGGTCTCTGCTTTCTCTCCTCATTTCTCCACTTTCTTTCTTTCTCTTTATTTTTGTCCCACAATGAGTTTGTGATGTTTCAAATGATGGAATGTTAGAATGTGTAATGTAGTATGTGTAGTCTCCATTGTCTATCGCCACCCTCTATTCTCTCTATTTGTAGTCTCCTTTTAGATCTAGGTTTTCAAGCCCTTAACCCTGCAGTTGCCACGTAATAAATTGGTTAATTAAAGGAGAAACTTGTCACGGGGGTGAGTATAACAGTCATGGGTGTGATTCATTTTCACTCCCGTGTAGCCATAGTCACGGGTCTGACAACATGATCACGGGTGTGACCATGTAACACATGCTTGTGACTTACATATCATAGGTGTGACCATGTAATTAAATTTATGGCCATCCAATAAATATGTGTGACATGCAAAATTCTTCTGATTTCTATGCAACATTCACAAGATAATCCAATTAACACTCATCCAATATTCACACCATTTTCACTCAATTCATCTCATATTTTGATCAAAACAAGAGGGTTTGTAACCAAATCCAGATATAATGGTAATTAAAAGCAACAAAAACTAAACACAACATTGACTCATTAATCCATTAACACCATTTTATACAAAAAAAGTCCAAATTGCCTCTTATTGAGTTTAATTCACCTACTACCTAAATTAAAAATTGAAAATATTCCACAACTATCTTATCATCAAATTGGCCATGACATACTCTAATTATCGTTAATACTTATTGATTAGATGATTTAAAATTTTTTTGAATGGATTTAAAATCATCGATAAAACATTATTTTCCAAAAAGTGCATTTTAATCCTAAACTTTCAAAACTCCCGAATTCCATCCAATCAAACTTATTTGTCATCCATTTCATTACCATTAGACTTTAATACCTATTGCTGATATTTTAAATTTTTTTTGGGGTTGGGTTCGTGAAAATTACTATTCAAGTGGAAATACTATTCAAATGAATTCACTATTAATCCAAAAATATTATTCATTGAAAATAAAATTTATATTCAATGAAAGAAAAAGTTTGGGGTTTTACAAAAACATTTCATAATGTAGCAATAAAAATCCATCTAATCTTGTTTTCATCCTTTCATATTATTAATTAATTCCATAATTCACAACAAATAAAAATTCTTTCAAATAAGAATCAATAAATTAGATCTTCAAGAAGAAGAATCAATAAATAAAAATTAAAGATTTGCTTGAGTCAACATTTAATTCCATAACTAAAACTGCTATACGCCTTCCCCACACTTAAAGATGCATATCATCATCAATATACATAACAAGGCATAAAAAGAATAGATGGATGGAGAAAAAGTAAAGTAAAATGGTACTTCACTAGTTTATAATCTAGAAATTTGAATTCAATGCATGATTTTCGTCGATATCATCCTTGGAAAATAAAATAAAATATTAAACAATGTAAAGAAATAAAAGAAATAGAAATCAATTATATCTATTAATAAAAATTATGGTTTAGAATATTCACAATAAAAATTAATAGTGTAATATTAGTTTAGCAGGGCTAACCACTTGCTAACTATGATGAAAAAAATAAACAAAAATAAAATAAAAAAGAAAACAAAATTACCCCAATTAAACATCTTGAGATTACTCCGCCTCTATTGATGGAATATAAGTATTCGTGTTTGGAATATTCTAAGTTGTTACCTTTGCAGTAGTTCGAACATTTGACTATTGAGGAGTTAGTGATGATAAAGTGACACCAGGCAATGGTGGTGGTATTGTCGCTCTAATTGCCTTGCAATCCTAGCAAGCACTCCTCCATTTATTAATCATATGCCTCCAATTGTTCCACACACTTCATCAATTCCTACTATCCCTCACGAATGGCATGTTGCACCCCTAAAATCTTCCCCATGTACCTCTATAACCTACTAATCTTTAGTTGGTCTTGATGTGGAGGTGTAGGTGTAGGTGGTCTTTAGGTGTGCCTACGGTATCTGAACAGTCATCCTAATGCTCGAGCTTTAGCAAAGGTTGTTCTTGGCGATCCTACCTCTATTGTTACTTTTTTTTATATTAGGGTGACCCTTTTCCACCACTCTAATGCTATCTCCTCTCTCGCTGATCGTATGACTAATCAAAATGTGTGCATATACCTCACAAAAATTATGAGTACTATCTTTAGTATAAGGCTTAAAGTACCAGTTCCCATAGAGCTTGTGAGTACTAGTAATGACTCTTTTCCTATTATCTAACTAACAATCAAGGTGATGATGATAATTCATATTTAAAATAAAAGAATAAGTTAAATATAAATTAACACAATCAAAAGGAGCTAAGCACCCGTTTGGTTCAGCTTTTGGAGACTTCAAAAGCACTTTTTTCTACCGCAAAAGCTATTTTGAAAAAAAATAGGTGTTTGACAGTAAACTGCAAAAGTACTTTTAAAGTAGAAATAGCTTTTTCAAAAGCTAAAATTTGGAGCTTTTTAAAAAAGCCCCAAATTTTAACTTTTTCGGGTAGACATATTTCCATCACTTCCGTATATATCATAACTCATCTTCTCATCTTTCGTATATACCAAGAACGACTCTTTTGATTATGTGGTTTTTTTCTTCTATTTACAAACACGCAAAACTCATCTTCTCTCTCAAGACACCCACTGATCAAAACTCACAGGTTAATTCTTGGTATTTTTCATCCTATATACGCGTTGAACAACGCAGACGTTCGACGTCACCTGTGTTGTCAACGCAAGTGACGTCTGCGTTGAATCATCTCATCTCCTCTTCTTTGATCAACTTTCACTTGCTTCCTGCTCCCACACGCAATCATCACTGCACCCTCCACCTTTTTCCCATTTCGATACATGACAGTTGCTTGCTCTGATCTCTGTTCAGAATCAAAACCCCACATGGACGGTGATGGTATCGTCTTTCTTTTAAGCCACCTTATATCTCTGTCTCTCTCTCTTGGACATGTTATGATCCATGGGTGGTGGAGATATGGGGGAGTGTGTGTAGCTATTCAGAAAAAAAGCTATGTTCAATCAGATTTTGTAGTTATCCGTATGCAGCAACACTTTCTTCTTCATGAAGTATACCACTTATAAAGTAACAATATATTTTTTACCTTATGTTTTCCTAAAAAATTTGTAAATAATAACAAAACATTAAATATGACTAATTTAATATAATGACCCAATTTAATGAAAATTTAATTTAATTTAATTTAATAATTTAAAATAATTATAATAAAAGAATTTGATTAATTTTTAATTAATTCATATATATAATACATATGACAAAAGATACTAATTATATTGTAATTTCCATATTGTTTAGTATACTTTAAATATTATTTAGCATAAATAATTTTATTATAAAATAAAATTTAGTTAAAATTAATAAAAGTACTTTTTATTTTTATGTTGCTAAACAGTCTATTAAATGAAGCTCTTTTAAAAAAGCTGTTTTTTTTTAATTGATAGCCAAACAGTTAACTGACTTTTTAAAAAAGCTCTTCTCAGAAAAGCTCTACTGACAAAAGCTCTACTGATATAAGCTCATCCAAACGGGCACTAAGTCCAGGACATAAGTATCAATTTTCCACTCTAAGTCTCCCACCCGAATAGGAATTTCCAAACACTTCCCTTGAGTAGTCACCCTATAGCCATCTCCCAATCTGATTCCTAATGCTTTACTTGTCCCCACTGTCAGCCCCAACCTACTAACCACCTCAGGAGAAATGAAGTTATGGCTGGCTCCACTGTCCACTAGAATTACAATCGGAATTCCCTGTAACTTCCCTGCCAATAGCATAGTTTTAGCTTCTGGTATCAGTACCCCATTCACTCCAAACACCCCCATTGTTCGGCATTCCAGAGCTATATCACCCTTCTCCCCAACTTCTGCTTCCAATGCTATAATTTCTCCATTCTCATTCAAAGTTTCATTGTCATGCAAGATCAACAATCTCAGCTGTTTTTCCGCACACTAGTGAAGAGGATGAAACCTCTCCCCACATCTAAAACATAAGTCGTTTGCCTTTCGATCCATGAGCTCTTGGTATGACAGATGACGCAAACCCTTATTCCTCTCCGTCGGTCCCGTCCTATCACCTTCGGACTGCCTGGTGGATGTCGCCGTGACTGAGGCGACCATTCAGGGCTGGGCAAGGGGCTCGGGTGGAGCCCCGACAAATTTGCGGTTTCTCCCAGCCCCAACGCCACGCACATACCTCCCACGACCCGTCAGGTTTGGAGGCTCCGTTTCACTATGGGTCAAGTTGACTCGAAAGTTGCCCCTAAAAGGGCTCCTTCGGTGTGGAGACCATATGCGCATGCGAGAGCCTGAGTCTTCGACGCCACCGAGATTGTCATTTACCTCATCCTCCACCGCCCTCGCTATCTTCATCATTTGATACCTGTTAACAGGTCCAAACATACGTACCTTCCTTCGAATGTCAGCTCTCAAGCCACTCATGAAGTACCCTATAAACTGCTCCTCTGGTAGGCGACCCACTTGCGACGAGATCGAAAGCCTCAATATATTCCTCCACCGAATCAGTCTGCCTCAAGTCCGACAGCTCTTCAAAAGGATTATCAAACCTTCTCCCTCCAAAACGATCGATAAGGGCTCTCTTGAACTTTTCCCAGTCCAACTCTTCCTCTGTCTCCCCAAGAAGGTTATACCAATGTATGGTGGAACCTTCCATACTCAAGAGAGCTAGCTTCATTTTTATCGGTTCTGAAGTATTATGAACTACAAAATACACTTCGACCCTAGTGATCCACCCTACGGGATCAAACCCATCAAACATGGGCAGTTCCACCTTACGGACTGACATCCTATATTCTTCCATAGTGTCATAGGAGTGCTCCATCGGATTTGACTGCCCAGGACATGGATTCCTCTCTCCTGCCACATTGGCCCCCTTCTCGAGGCATCGCCACTCCCCTGTCCTTCCTCCATTTGTTTGCCCATCATTTTACTCATTTCCAGCAGCAAAGCTCGCTGCATTTCTCCCATTGCCATCCACATGGATGACTGAATATCTTCTACCGTAACCTCCAGATTTGCCATACGGGATTCCAACGTGTCTACCTTATCGGACATCTTGGGTGGCATCAAGATGAGTTGCTCTAACTTCTCTAGTCTTCAAAAACAAGCTGATCGTCTCTCCCAATATTGGTATCCGGCAGGTCGGACCAATGTTAGAAACTCTAGCTTAATATGCTAGAGATCAGTATATGATTGATTGTAATCAGTGATAAACACTGCTATTACAAATGAATCCGAAGATCACTTCCTATACCAGAGCAAGAGTTGCTCCTTAGGGAGAAAATATGTTCTCTTCTCTCCCTACAGTCACTTCTCACTTCCTTCTTATTTTTCTCTCCATCCTCTCAACCCCCTCTTTCTTTCTCCTTGAATACACTCTCCATATCCTAGGCTTATTGTTATTGTCATTGGTCCTAACATGGTTTGAGTTTGGATTTGCCGTGTAGGATCCCTCAAGATTGGAAGTCATTTCTTGACTTTTAGGGGTTGTCTCCTCGGTTTCACTCTCTCTTTCACGTGGCTCTGATACCATGTGAATCAGAGATAATTTGCTCTATATTTCTTTTATCAGAGACTGCAGTATATATATACATGTATAGGGTTTACAGGATAAGCTGGAAAATCTGTACAAATATGAAAATATAATCCTAGGATACTTTATATCTATAAGATACTGCTATCTAATCTAAAAGATTTGATTATGATCAAATCATAATATTATGAGATATACATATCTTGACCACAACATCAAAGTATGCAAGTTGAGGAAGGCCCTTTATGGATCAAAACAATATCCTAGGGCATGGTTTGGGAGATTTTCAAAAGTCATGAGGGAGTTTGGGTATAGACAAAGCCAAGTTGACCACACTCTTTTCATTAAACATTCAGCTGCAAGTGGAGTTACTACTCTTTTAGTCTATGTAGATGACATTATTGTGACTGGAAATGATGAGAAAGAGAAGCATGAATTGAATTGAAGACTAGTAAAAGAGTTTGAGATAAAGGAACTGGGAAAACTAAAGTACTTCCTCAGTATTGAGGTGACATATTCTACACAATGGATTTTCATATCTCAACAAAAGTACGTGACTAATTTATTGGCAAAAACAGGGAAGATTGGGTGTAAACCAGTCTCTACACCTATGGATCCAAACCATGAGTTGGGCGAAGCTAAAGAAGAACCAACTCTTGACAAGAGCATGTATCAAAGATTGGTTGGTATGCTCATATTTTTTCTTTTTTTAAAAAAATTAATAGATTTCATTAGAAGAAAATATATACAATCTAGAGGACAAAACTAGTATAATCCATAGAATCTAGATTACAGAGAATTATGGTTCCTAGTAATCGTCTACATCTTGAGATCGAGGGAACTTGCGTGACCCCTTATTACTCCAATCCACATCTGCTCTTCATGTTAATTGTTAGATTTGTAGCTATTCCTCTGGCTAGCATGGCCAATTTGCAATGTAGGAAGATGACCTGGAAAACTATCTCCCTGCTTCTACTTTCTTGTTTGAATGTTCTACAATTGCGTTCTTTCCATATGTAGTACACCAATTCTACCCAACTTAACCTAATAGCTTTGAGATTAGTCGCATTATGCACTCTAATTTTCCCCAGCCGAACAATAGTTTTGAAGAAGGACCTGGGTCAGATGTCAGCAAAAAGAGGGAGATGTTGCGAGAAAGAGGAGCACGACAAGGATGTCAAATGGTGTGGAGAGGTGTATCGGGAAGACAGGTTAGAGAAATAAAGAGGGTTGGTCAGAAGGTTAGGAGGAGGATGGTTAATGAAACTCTCAATGGTAGACTCTCATCGGTGGTAGACTCATATTTTGCTCACACTCAGCTAAACATAGCTTACTCGGTGAGCATAATTAGTCAATTCATACATGATCCAAGAGAACCTCATCTTCAAGGTGCTTATAGAATGCTACATTACTTGAAAGGAAATCCATGGAAAGGAATTTTGTTCCAGAAAAACAGTACTCTTGTTCTAAAAGCCTACACCGACTCTGACTATGCAGGTTCTCTGCTGGATAGAAGATCTACTATAGGGTATTGCATTTATCTTGGAGGTATTTGGTAACATGGAGGAGCAAGAAGCAGAATGTGGTGGCAAGGTCATCGACAGAATCAGAATTTAGGGCTATTGCTCAAAGATTGTGTGAACTACTATGGCTGAAGATTATTCTAGATGATTTGAAAGTCAAATGGGACTGTCCTATAAAACTTCATTGTGACAGTAAGTCAGCCATCAATATTGCTCATAATCCTATACAACATGATAGGACAAAGCATATTGAAATTGACAGACATTCCATTAAAGAAAAATTGGAAGAAGGGTTAGTATGTATGTCCTATGTTCCATCAGAACATCAAGTAGCTGAGTGTCTAACGAAGGGGCTGAACAATTCAAGTTTCCATAATCTTGTATTCAAGCTGGGAATGGAAGACATCTATTCCCCAGCTTAAGGGGGAGTGTTGAGATATACATTAGCTGTAGATAGATTAGAAGAATAAGTTTTAAATCCCTTGATTTAAGGGATTTGGTTAGATAGTCTATCTGATCTAGGATCTGATCTAGTTTCTTATTTTTGATCTAGTTTCTTATTTTATCTCTTGTAATTCCCCATATAATGTTGCACACTATCTATTCAAAAGATATAGAATATACAAGTATTCTTTTCCACAGTTTGACCCATAATCACAGCCCTTTAACAAATCCTACAATTATAAACCTTAATTGAAGGAATAAAAGAGAGCTAATGCACATATTTACAGCACTTTCCCACACCCCCTCTCAATCTAGTAAATAGATATTACACATTCCTAGCTTGGTAACAATGGATTGAAACATAGGATTGCTCAAACTGTATATTTTTATATATTAATTATAAAAGAACTAGATTTTCATGTGGTCAAAAATGCAACTACAGATTCAGGAAGGTTTTGGGTACTGCTGCTAACTGTGTTGCAATTTGTAGAAAGGAAGAAATTATAAAATTCTCTTTCTTTATCTCAAGGAGTGAGAGAGTGATTAGTAATTGGGAATGTGGGTTGAGTGGGTAAGTGCAATGATACTTCATTGCGTTTATACATATATGAGCTTGCATATCATGTATTTCTCAATAGGAGATGTGGTTGTTTGAATTTTACTATTTCCACTCTCTGATTTTCCTTTGTTTCCATTTATTAAATATTTTTCTTGTAGCATTATGGGGTGCATGTTGTAATGCAATTTTGCGATGACTGAAGCTTGCTTTTCTACTTGCTAGATTACTTCTGCAAAATGTTTTCCGTGGATGGAAGAGGACCAGAACCTATATTATACTGTGGAGACCTTCAATGCTTCCGTGCTTTCCTGGAAGCAAACCTGCCGTTTGTTTGCTATGTCTGCAAGAAGATCTTATCAACATGCTCTGCACTTGGCGCCTTGGCAAGCTAACCTTTATGTTGATATTGCTGTGACATCAAACCATATTTGTTTTATGGAGGAGAATAATGGCCATTTACTAAATCCCTGGTATTAGTTGTTATATGTTGTAAATGTCTGTTACATGTGAACATAAATCAGGAATAATGGTTAGAATCCCTAGAATTAGCTCCTTAGAATCA
>JAOQMP010000004.1:28802907-28818308 GCA_027563575.1 Erythroxylum pedicellare | reverse complement strand
AAATTTTGATAAAAGATAATTAATCTATTAAACTAGCATAAAATGCAACTAAATTCAAAAGGACAAATTAATAAGATAAATGCTAGGATTTTAGGGTCTTATATATATGGAATTCTAATTATCATGCAAGATTTATTAGTTACTTTAAAATAGCAATTAATCTAAAGTATATATGCTTATTAAGGTTAATTAATCTTTCCATTATGATAATAGTATATGATACATTCATTCTTTCGATCTAAGGTGTTTATTCTTCTAGTGCATGGATCCTACTTCTCTTAGTCCTTTATATAATCCCTAAGATTGAATCTATGGTGATCAAACGTAAATCCAACAATTAAGAATAAGAGAATAAACTCAACTGAACGAATAACTAAAAATGAATTAATAATTAGAATATCCATGCCAAGCTACATCCCTAACCACAATAGGGGTTTTTATTCACTAAATACTATAAAAGCAAAACACAAATCAATCTTAACATAAGATAAAGAATGAAGGAAAAATTTAGAGAGGTTATCATAGTCTCCTCCAATTTTGCTCCCAATCTTCCCTTTATGCCAAAAAAGAACAAAGCTATCAAAACTTAAGTAAGATGGCTATTAGACACTATCCAAAAGTCATCTAGATTAAACCTAATAGGAGCATTTGTAGTTAAGGTTGTAAAGATATAATGCTTGAACTTAAGAATTATCATGTCTTAAAAAAATTATGCACGAAAACTAGTGATAGCCAATAGCAACCATATCGTTGATTTTTTTTCTAGAACTTCATACATTACAAAGTAATGTGTAATTGATGCCTGGCACTAAGTTGTAATTGATTCTAGTTTGATTATGTAACTTATTGTATAAAATCCTAATTTTAGCACCAATTCATGTATCAATTTTTTGTTGATTTTGTTCTACTTCTGAACTTCTTTCATTTATTGCATAATTAGCATCTATCTCCTTAATCATATTCGATGTTGAGTCTAATTTGTATTGATTTTGATAGCTTATATTTTTTTGTTACAAAATCCTGTATTTTAATCCAAATTTAAATGAAATGAGGATTTGTGGAGTATTGTGTGAATGTCTCCGAAAAAAGTAAGAAATTTGGCAAAAGTCACGCAGGTGAGAAGAGAGTCACTTGCATTATAGGAGATTCATATTGGTGAAAGAGAGTCACCTGTGTGATAGAGGATGATGCTCGTCAAAGGGATTGTCATAGGTATGACAAGGGAGTCAACACCATGAGACATATGTCACCACCGTGCACATTCTGTGGCATTAAAACTAATATATCACGCAAGTCATGCATACAGGATAAAGGAGAATTAAAAAACCTAAACTCTCTCTATAAATAGGTAGTTTATAGAAAGAAACGGGAGTCGACGAAGCAAGAATAGAAAAAAGAGGGTGGAAGAAAGAATATAAAATAGCATAAAGTTGTGGACGTAAGAAAGAAGAGAAAATAGAAAGAGGAAGAAAGCAAGAGCTAAAGTCCAATTAGTATGAGTAAGAACAGAAGATAAAAGAGCATTTGGCAAGAGCAACAATTTTTCTAGGCAATAATAAAGCAGGGGCAGAAAGTCAAAGTAGATGATAGGGAATGTGAGATTGGCAGGAGATTCGCTGCCAACTCTTCCTCGTCCGAAAGTTCTTCATTTTGTTTGTTGATTTTATTTCATCTTTTGTTGTTGTTTCTTAAACTTATTTCATCTTCTGTTTTTAAAATTTATTTACTATGTTTATCGTTTTTATATTTCTCTATTTACTATTAAACATGGGATTGAATTTTATGAACATCATGAACTACTTTTATTCCACGAGGAGCTTATTACTTATTCTTGAGAATTTATGGAATTGGTTTAATCGATTACGTATGATTGAGTTACTATTTTATTGTCTTGTTATTTTCTGTAATTTCTAACCTTATTGGATGCGAACTTTTGCATCATTTTGATTTTGAATGAAGAATTGAGAGAATAAGTTTAATATTAGAACAAGAAATTATAGACACTTTAGTTATGAATTACAAATTTATTAACTTAAGTGGGTAATTATCAATTGGGTTTAAATAATAGATTTGATAAATACAAAAGTTAGATCTAGTTTATTATTTGAGTTGATTTTAAAACCTAATCGTTAATTTTAGCAAGACAATTATTCAATTAGTTTGCTTAACCATGCATAGGAGATTAAATTAGTGAAGTTAATTTCTCAAGAGCTCACTACACTGATTGATCAAACAATTCTTTGCTTCCAATTACATTAGTTTACTCTTTAGTTTATTTGTCTTATTTTCTTTAAATCCTTTTCATGAAAAATTGGGTTAGAGTGTTTATGATTGCATTTACTTTTGTCCATAGTTAATTTGACCGGACCAATTTCACCTCTTTGCGAGTGGACTATAGGTATTCAACTAAAATTATCTCATATACTTGCGAGTGAGATAGCCTAGGTTTTTAGAACATATTTTGGTACAACATCTGACAATTGATTATATCTTCTCCAATAACTTCCCCACTTTTTTTGCATCTTTGAGCTTTAATTGATCTCCAATTTCTACTATAAAGTTGAAATGTTACATGTAAGGCGCCAAGTTATATCCTAGTTGAAATGTTACATGTCCACGAAAGTAAAAGTGATAGGTGTTGAAATAGTGACATGATTGTGAATTGCATGTCTTGAGTCTGTGGTCCATTAAACCATGATTAGTAACTTGGAATTAATTGATACCATTACTAAAATGTACATTTGGAGTAGCAAAATGTCAATTGGCAAGACAATTTGGTATATGGAAAATTGGGATAACTAAACCTATGAATTAGTGATATTTAGAAAGGAAAATTAAGTGACTAGTGGCATAGTTAATAACTTAATAAGTGGCAGCAATAAGTGAGTGAAAAATGGCCTAATGTATTGGTGACATTTTGTAATATCCTGCCTCCTAAAGTTATTAAAAGATTAAATTTTTAGATTAAGTTGCATGAGTTATTTCATTTAAGAATTTACAAGGTGCATTTCATTCACATACATAGTATTCATATATATATATGAATCATGATTTAAAAAACATTACAAGATAGTATATGCACTCAATTGACATATTTCGGGGTATGGAATGAAAATGAATGTGATATGAATGTGCATTCCCAATGTTTTGCTTTTTGATTTACTAATAACATGAATTGATGTATTATAGTTAGTGAATTGGGAATTTATTGTTACAATTGAGTAATTCATGAGGTGATATGTGCATCTAGTCTAAGGAAAATGTTAAAGAGCAAGACAAATTGATATATGAGAATTCAGGTTCATTAGGCCTACGAAATGGTGATATGTGGCATTGGGAATAAGTGAAAAATGGCTCAGTTAATTGCGACAAGTGGCCCTTTAAGTTTGTGACAAATGACACTTTAGACTTGTGAAATTTGGAGCAATATAATGGTGACATGTGTAGCTTTACAAATGGTGATATATATAGCCTTACAATCGGTGACATGTGTAGCCTTACAATTGGTGACATGTGTAGCCTTAAAAGTAGTGATATATGGAGGTTTAAATGAGTGACATGTGGAGCCTAAAGTAAGTGACACATGGGCCAATAGAATAGTAACATATGGACCAATAGAAGGATAATATATGTACCAATTGAATGGTGACACATGGACCAATTGAATGGTGACACATGGATTAGTTTGACCTTCTTGAATTTTCTAAGGAAAATGGATGAAAAAGGCAATATAAGTGAGAGTGAAGGTTGAACATAAGGTTAGAAGAGGGAGAAAAACGAAAATGAGAAGAGAAGGAGAGAAAAAGGAGAAGAGAAGAGGAGAAGGAAAGAAGTTATCAAGGTAAGCTGAAATTCTAGTTTCAATTTCATCTTTCTCTTTCAATCTATCTTTCTTATTCTTATAGCACGAATTTGAAGAAGCTCAAAGAATGAAAGTTGTATATATATGTCTTAAATTGACCTTTGTGATAGTGGCTTGAAAAAATAGTGACTAGAGCTTGAGTTATGCTTGTTTCCCTAATACTTCCTATGATAGACACCTATACAGGATCCTTGTATTATTTCCTGAATTGTTAGGACCTTAAAGTCTGAATTAGTGAAAGTATAAAACATAAAAAATGATTATTAATGTTTTTGTGAAACGCTTTTGTTAGGAGATGTATTGGTAATGATTTATTAAGGGTTGAGTATTGGTTGTTAGTGTGTTTCTTACCAGAAATATGACATAATTTGGATGGAGATCCTGTTTCCATAATTTTTGGATACATTAAGACTAATGGAAGTCTAGTTTCACGGGGTACAAGAATCATAACATTTGGATCTTTGTAAAGAGAGTTATGATTAAAAGAAGACAGTTTATGAACTCATAAAGGAACATTAGGAAGAAAATGATGTAAACATTGCATATAAGGTTAGGTTAGCTTAATGGTTAAGGGGACATTGAGCTGAATCAGTAAGTGAATTATTGACCTATTGACATATGTTAGAATAACATTTATGATGATTGATTAGGGATGAATTTGGTTGTAGTGGTGTATGAATATGAGATATATCTCTGAGTAGTAAATAGATTATATATTTATATGTATAAAGGCTCGGGAGCTGTGGATCAAAGAGCTCATACTAAGCATTGTTGAAGTCAAGGGAGTTTACACCTTATTTTGAGGTGAGTTGGGAAAACCATATCTCTCAAATGGGATTAGGACATCCCAAGGCATGCATGATGACTTGTTTGTGAATTTTGAACCTAGGTAATGCAGAGTAGAATTGAACCTTAAATAGATGCTAGTATACTTGTGTATTGAATAAATGACATTGTTTTGAATAACACTTTGCACTTGGAGTGCAACTGATGTTTTTATTACATATTTTAAGAAATGATATTGTTTTTAACAAACCTGCACTTCAAGTGCAAATGACAACATTTTATTTTCTGAAAATACATTTTTGAACAACTTTGCATTTGAAGTGAAAAAGATGACTTTTATTGTATGAAATAATGTTTTGGAGAAAACATAAGTATAACTGAGTCATGTATGTTGCATATATGTGTTCTATTTTGTCTTAGAGCCATGGCAAGGTTCCATTTTATCGGTTAGACCGATAAATAAGGGCATGGTGTCTTACTTGATTTTAGTACTTAATATTTGTATATGATTTTTGTGATTGGAGAGGTAACGATTGACCAATCATGCACTAGGCACAGTAGATTAACTGACCCCCGTTCCTTTGATGCTAGTACATAAAAGTTGAGTCCCCTTATTGACACCTTTCTAGGAGACTTGCGAGTGGTTGCACACCGAGAGTTTTGGTTACTAACGAGGTCATCACCTAAGGTCATGATGCTTTTATCGGCCGTAGTCTGGACTTAGATGAAAGTTGAGCCAACACCAGGAATTAGTGGGTGCGCACACTAGTTTGGCCCCCTACTGGCAACATATATGATTGTTTTGCCCTATTGTGAGATTTTTTTTCCTAATGATACTTGATTTATACATGTGATGCTTTTCTATTTTTGTATATTAGAACTGGAACCTATGTTCACTGGATGAGTGATTAATGGTCTAGGCCTATGTGGTTCCTAACTAGTATATGATGAGTCATAGGCTTGGCCTATGTGTTTGCATATCTTGTATGTTCACTTCATAGGTGGTTATGTGCATGTTAGATGCGTGAAAATCTTGTCCTTAGGTTATCTAGACCATCTTGGTGTGTATCAGGTTCTGTTTGCAACATATGTTTTTCCTGCTCACTGAGCACATAGTGTACTCATCCCGTTTGCTTTCCAACCATGTAGGTTAATTTGGTGAGCTTGAAGCTTTAAGTGTATTGTACAATCTTTTGACATTTTTGAGGCATTATTGCGTATAGGTAGTCTCTGTTTTGTCCTTTTGTTGTATAGTGGCTCCTGATCTATTTTTATTAAGTTAGTTATGTTAATATGCTTTACGATTTTGTAAATTAACTTTTGAATATCTTGTGGTTTGTAAATGTCCTTTGGTATAAACCTTTTGTACTGTTGTTGAGATTGCTCTTGAGTAGACTTAAAATTTTAGAAGTTAAAGTAGCATTTTAAATTTGAATAAATAAGTGCGTTTAAAACTTATTTATAGGTATTTTAATTAAGTTTTGGGATTTTCAAAATATAGTCATTATGTTGTTCAAATTTTTTTCAAAGGATATTTAGTTAGCCTTGGATAGTCGGGTTAAAGGTACCATGAGAATCCTTAGCCTAGGTATACAGCAGTAGTAAAGTGCTCAATGTGGTTCTTGGTCCTAAAACATTTGGCAACTTATATATTGGACAAATGAAGAACATGCATAGTGACATATGTTGTTACAATTTAGTGCCACCTAGCAATGGATAAGTCAAGTTTCTATTGGAGTAGTTTTTGTTTTGGCTCATTCTTCACCATCTTCATCTCTCACCATTAAAACTTTCACTCTCTCAAAAATCCTGGGATTTTTGCTTCTATTTGCATCATCATTACTTCTAATCTTTGCAAGACGTTGAATTAAGGAAGCTAGATCTTGTTATCTTCTATGTTGTTTTCTTGGTGCTAAGATTTTCACCTAGATCTTTAATGTGTGCTAGTTGCTTGGAAGGTTTAGATTAGCTTGTTCATAGGAGTTGGAATTTGAAGTTAAATAGGTAAGGGAATTTTAAACTTGATAGCATGTATTAATACAAGTTCTATGATGATTAAATCAGCATGAAAGATATGTTATGATGACGATAATTGAGTGCTAGAAAAATGATCCTTGTATGGAAAATTCTATTTTGGTTTTGATATATATAAGATAATGATTTGTGAGTTGCATAATTAATGAATTTTGAATTAGATTTTGGCATGAATTTGATAAGGGATTGAAGTACAAATAAAGTAGATTTGAAGTGAAATTGATGGAATTTGGTGATGGTATATTGAACGCAATATAAAAGAGTTAAAATTTGTAAGCAAATTGAAGAAGGTTCACTCATCCCATGATCGTGGGAATTGTATGGTTCCTTCCCACAATTGTGGAAGCACTTTAGAAGGAGAACATGTGGGTTTTGTGTAATTGTTAGAATATATAAGATTAAGGCACTTTATAATGGTTTAATTGCACTTAATTAAGGTTGAAAAAGAACCTAGTTTGATGTTAGATTAATTGATTAAAGGTTGAATATATTTGGATTATTAATTAAGGTAATAAGTTAAGGAAGGTGTTATTTGGTAACAAAGTATCTAATTTTGGAACTTATGAGTTATTAAAGGAATGACATATATTTATGAATGCAAATGTGGTTTAAAGAACATGAGTAATGTGAATTAGGTGTGATTGTTTGTGAATTGGGAATTTTGTGGATATATGTATAATATATATTCATTTAAGGCTATCATTGATGCATTATTACAAGTGTTTACATTCATAAGGCTTATTGAATTTGTTCGGGCATGAATGAATGCATTTAAATTCAGCGTAAAGGAGTAGATTCATACTCATGCATTATTGTAATGGCATATGATTTTGAGATATAAAATGTTCTATTTTAAAACTGCCAAGTCCTAGTTGTGGATAAATAGGCATACCTAGAAGGGTCTTGTAACAACCCAGACCACCCGCCCATAGATATTGTCCGCTTTGGGTTGCCCCTAGGGCCAACCCCCTCATGCTTTTACTCTTCCCACCCTTGCGAAAACGCGTCTATAGGGGAGAGGTATCCATGCCCTTATAAGGCAACTTTGTTCTTCTCTCCAACCGATGTGGGATCTCACAGGTTTGCAGCTACTTTTGTAACTGGACAATAAGGTATATGTAGACACTTTAGTGTCATCTAGACACCTTAGTGTCTTTTGATCTTAGACAGTTCAGTGTCTTCTGTTTCAGAGACTTAAGTCTCTTTTGTTTCTAAGATAACAATCATAGGTATCTTCTATTCTGGTTCCATTACCTACTTCTATAAAAACGACTAGTAGGCTAATTTGTTTTATGTTTTGAGATAAGTTTTGATCTGATACAAGATAGGTTATGATTTGATACAAGATCATTTCTGATTTGATACAAGATAAGGTCTTATCTGTTACAAGACATATTCTGATTTGATACAAGATCTATTATGTTCTGACACAAATATATCCTGTTTTGAGACTTGTACATTCAATTCTGAAGTAAAGATGTTTTACTTCTGCTTTTGATACTTATATAATAAGTTTTGATGAATTATATTTTGTTATGATGCTTTTAATGGTTTGTTTACTCTTTATGTGGATCAACTAAAGATTTTTTCTGAATGATCTGATTCAGTGCATGTGAATGTTAGATGACTATTAGAGACAATCACCATTATATATCATGTTTAGTTATTCCCCACTAAGTTATATGCTTAGCACAGTGGTTTTGCCTTTGTGTAGGTTATGATAATAAGATTTGAGACTAGGACAAAGGCAACCATAGTGGCAAATGAAGGATGTGTTTTGTTTGAGAAGATGTATATTTGAGTTGCTTTTGAGTTATAACCAATGTATAAGGCATATTTGTATTTTGTTATAAATGGTTTATAATAACTATAATACAGGATGGATTTGGATATCAAATCATGTATATGATAAGTTCAATGTTATGATATGTTTTGTTTATAAAACGACATCTAATGAAATGTCATATATGTTTGCCCGAGTTTTCTTTTAAAGAAGATTATGAAATGCTTTGGATTTTTTTGTATTGATTTGTGTGGCATCTGTATATCCTCTTAAGGGGTATACAAGTGTTACATTGTTTGGTACCAGAGGATGGTTTAGGCGATTCTGGTTTAACCATCATTTAACTATTTCTTATACTTGAATATAAAAGTTGTGTCTGTCCTAATGCGGTTTATCCCATGTTTTGGCTTTAGAATTGAATTTGGAAAGATCTCACAAAGCCGTTGATAAGGTTGTTGAGAGTAATGATCCTATGTGATCTCGTCCATCTATATTGAGACCCTCTGGGGTCAATCTAGATGAAGCTGAAATACCACCAACTCCACCTCTAGCTCAGGGGGAGGCTTAGTTAAGTTGTCACAAGACATGATAACTTTGTTACACCATATGACCACACCTAAGGCTTCGATAGATTAGTTGAGGTATCCTTAGTTACCCCAACCTTTGACTTAGGATTTCTTTTCCTAAGAATTGAAAGCCAATTATGTGACGGAAGCCTATAGAAAGGAGAAGTGGAAGCAGTTCTTGAACTTTAAGCAAAGAAGCATATATGTTTCTGAGTACGATAGAGAATTCAATTAACTCAACAAGTATGCACCTGAACCTATACTTACTGATAAGTTTCAGTGTCATCAGATTGAGGATGGCTTGAGTGACTCGATCAAAGAGAACCTTGAAGCAATCACTCTCTTGCAGCAACTAAACTACCATCAGCTAGTACAAGCTGCTATTAAGATAGAGAAGCAAGAGATGGTTAAGAAAAGAAAGGGTTTAATGAAGGGGTTTTGCAAGAGGAGGTCAGTTCTCAAGTAAGAAACGTCATGAAGGGGCTTCCACTACACCTGAATTCACTTAAAGATCTGTGGATAGGGGAAGGTGATAAGACTTTTCCTCATTGGCTAGTTCAGGTAAGGGTTCCTTCGTAGGACGAGGTTTTGGTTCCCCGAAGTGGCCTCATTGCTCCAAATACCATCGAGGTACTTGGAGGAGGACTACGAGTGTATGTTTTCAATGTGGCATCCCTGATCATTTTATGGCAAACTATCCTATGAGACAGCCTCAGATGTCACAAGCTAGTAGAGAGGTTTCTCATGCATCTGCTGGGAATAGAGGACATGGTGGAGGTCGTGGAGGATTTAGTCAGATAAGACCTAATCTGAATACTCTTTCAGAAACTGTTGATTAACCTATTGTGCCTTTAGCTTCGGCTCAAGTTTATGCTTTGAAAGCTCGTGAGGATTAAGACGCACTTGAGGTCATTGCGGATACTATTTCTCTCTTTAATTTTGAAATACATGCTTTGATTGATCGTAGATCCACTTATTCTTATACTTGTGTTGGAGAAATTTCTTATAAAGAGATCCCTATAGATTAGTTAGAGTATGAAATTCATGCAACCAATCCTCTTGGTAGTATTGTGTTGGTTAATCAGGTTTATAGAAACTGTCCTGTTATGACCTAAGGAAGTGAGTTTGTAGCAGATTTAATTAAATTACCTTTTCATGAATTCGATTTGATTTTGGGTATGGATTGGTTATCCAAGCATTAGGTAGTGGCTGATTGTAGTGCTAAGACAGTTATTCTTAGGAAGCCTGATCATCTGAAATAATATTGCATCACATCCGCACTAGTTCTCTAACTAATGTAGTATCTACTATGCAAACTCAAAGGTTCCTAATGAAGAGGCGTAAAGCTTATCTGGCATTTTTGTTTGATTTTAAGAAGGAAAGTGTTAAACTGCAAGATATTCCAGTGGTGAATGAATTTCCAGATGTGTTTCCTAAAAAGCTACCCAGACTCCCTCCTGAAAGGGAAGTGGAGTTGTCTATTGAGGTTATGCCTGGCACTGCTTCTATATCCAGAGCACCATACAGGATGGATCCTACAAGATTGAAGGAGTTGAAGGTTCAGTTGTAAGAGCTATTGGATAAGGGGTTCATTTGACCTAGTGTCTCACCTTGGGGAGCATCGATTCTGTTTGTTAAAAAGAAAGATGACACTATTCAGATGTGCATTGATTATAAGCAATTGAACAAGGTCACAGTGAAGAATAAGTATCCATTGCCAAAGATAGAAGATATGTTTGATTAATTGAAAGGTATAGGGGTGTTCTCAAAGATAGATTTGCGATTAGGGTGTTATTATCTTTTGGTAAAGGATGTGGATGTCCCGAAGATTGCATTTAGGACCTGTTATAGACATTATGAATTCCTAGTAATGTCATTTGGGATAACTAATGCTCTAGCTACATTTATAGATTTGATGAATAGAGTATTTAGGCCCTATTTAAACCAGTTTGTTGTGGTATTCATAGATGATATCCTAGTCTATTCCGTAGATGAATACATTCATGCTCAGCATCTCTAGATTATATTACAAACCCTGCAAGAAAAACAGTTATATGCCAAACCGAGCAAGTGTGATTTTTGGCTTCAGGAAGTATCTTTTCTAGGACGTGTTATCTCTTCTCAAGGAATTAAAGTTTATCCTAGTAAGATTGAAGTGTTAATTCGAAGCCGTCACAAAATGTAATGGAAGTGAGGAGATGGCTAGATACAATGCCTTTTGACTAAATTGTTGTGGAAGTGAGTAAAGTATGAATAGTTTGCTAGATGCCATACTAGTTTTGACCAATTAAAAAGAATGCTTACTGAAGCTCCTATGTTGGCTTAACCTACTTTTGGCAAGGAATATGTTATATTTAGTGATGCATCTAGAAATGGTTTAGGTTGTGTTTTGATGCAGGATGGAAGGGTGGTTGCATATGCCTCTAAGAAATTAAAGCCTCATGAACATAACTACCATAAGCTTGTAGTAATAAAGTTTGCCTTGAAAATTTGGCGACACTATTTGTATGGTTCAAAATGTAGGATCTTCGCTAATCATAAAAGTTTGAAGTACCTGCTTACCAAGAAAGAACTTAATCTGAGATAACATCGTTGGTTGGAACTATTTAAAGATTATAATTTTATTGTGGATTACCATCTAGGTAGGGCTAATGTCATGGCTGATGCCTTAAGTCAAAAGACTATTTCGACATTGTCAGTGTAGCAGGGTGAATGGGAACTTGCATTTGATGGGGCTTTAATAGCTTAGTTAAAAGCTAGGCCTACCTTGAGACAAGAGATCCGTAATGCTCAAAAAATTAATAATAAGTTGCAACAACTTATCTTGATAACTAGGGAAGCTAAATAACCTAACTTTTCTATGAAAGGAGATGGTCATCTATATTAAATATCAATTGTGTGTTCCAACTAGTGATGAATTGAGGAAAAAACTATTATTTGAAGCCCATAATACTATCTTTACAATTTATCCTGGTGGAAATAAAATGTATCAAGATCTGAAGTAGCATTACTGGTGGTCAAGTATGAAACCTAATGTTATGGATTATATATCCAAATGTTTGACATGTTAATAAGTTAAAGCTGAGCACCAGATTCCATCTTGTTTATTACATTCAATTTTGATTCGTTAATGGAAATGCGATAACATTACCATGGATAACATTACATTCAATTATGATGCTGTATAGGTGATTGTAGATAAGTTCACAAAGTATGCTCATTTTATTCCTATTTGTCCTGATTATCCTTTAGATAGGCTTATAGATATATATGTCAATGAGATAGTGAGATTGCATGGGGAGCCATTATCTATTATTTCTGATTGTGATCCTCAATTTACTTTGAGATTGTGGAAAAGTCTGCAAAACGCTTTGGGTACTCAAGTCAAGTTTAGTACCACTTTCCACCCCTAAATAGATGGACAATCTAAAAGGGTATTCAGATATTGGAAGATATGTTTCGAGGTTGTGCGTTAGAATTCTTAGGAAGTTGGGATAACTATCTTGTTCTGATGGAGTTTGCTTATAACAATAGTTATAATAATAGCATTGGTATGCCGCCTTATGAAGCTATATGGTAGGAAGTGTAGGACTTCGGTATGTTAGACTGAATTAAGTGAAAATAAGATGATTGGGCTAGATATTGTGAAAAATGCTGAGGAAAAAATTCAAGTTATCTAGCAAAGATTAGAAGTTGCCTATGATAGGCAGAAGTATGCTGACCTAAAAAGGAAAGATATTGAGTATCAGGTAGGAGATAAGGTATTCTTGAAAGTGTCACCGTGGAAACACATACTTCAGTTTGGGAAGAAAGGTAAGCTAAACCAACGATACATCGGTCCTTATGAGATTCTTAAAAGAGTCGGATTAATAGCTTATCAGCTAGCACTCCTAAAGAATTGGCTAAGTTATATAATGTGTTTCAAGTTTCTATTGGAGTTATGTAAATATAGTTCCCTGGAAAGCAAGTGTATTTACATGTAACTTTATCTTCTTCAGTTACAATTTTGTAATGAAAATATTTATTATTAATAAAACAAAAGAGTTTGGTTTTATTTGTGTGAGCATTATATATCTGATAAAAAGGTACCAAGATTCTTTTGTAAGCAATATACATATACATAGAGATGTATAAGAAACATGTATATTATTAGAATCTAAATTAATTGATTCACAGTTGAATAATCAAATTGGTCGCTTGATTATGGTTTAGACTATAGTGTTGCGATTTATCTTTATGTACGTAAAGGTGTTGACTTTAAGGAAATGATAAGTTTCATATCATTATAGTAGTTGACTATCGATAATGACATTATTAAATGAATCTGGAATTAAGTATGTTTTAAAGAATAAAGTGGGCCATTACTTTAATCTTAAAACATACAACTTAAGCATTCGCTTATTATGGACTAAAATCTTGATGAGTGGTGAACTCATATGTGTTTCATTATAATTCTTGATATGATCAGAATGAAATTTTATAGAGTATTAATCCAGTGTCTGCATGGTGGAATTATTAATTGAAACATGTATCAGGGAACATTAACTCAAATAAAGAGTTTATAGTAATATCATCACTTTTACATGTTTTAAGGAGATTTGGTGATTAAACTGACGTCAGTAGTTTGATGGACTAGCTACCCATCAAGTCTTAACACTAAGATGAGATCTTGTGTGTGAATCACTATATAAAGTAAAACGGGAGATCTAGAAGGAAAAACCAACATAAGGGCAAAACATTAATTTTACTCTTTGTTGTGTGGATGGCTATAATAAGGTTCAAAATAGGGTTTGTAATTGGACATAAAATATGTATTCTCATAATATTTAATAATTTAAGAGTTCAAATAATTGTTTTTAGTGGAATGACATCTAGTTAATAAGCTATAATTAATTCTAATGAGATTAAATTAATTATAGGCTTATTGGAGCTTGAATTATCTAAGTTCAATAAGATTCCCCACTTGGCTTCAAGGAAGGTTATCAAGCAAAGTAAGAAATATAAATGGAGGTTTTAAAGTCATGATTGAATGTTGGGCTTGCACTAATTAATGGCTAATTAGAAGCCCAAATAAACATTTAGAAATGGGCTAGAATTTGGTTTAATTAGATTAATTAAATTAAAACAAAATTCTTAAAGAAATGAAAGGTGCAATTTTAGTCTTAATAGGGCTGAATGTGCAGCTGCACATTTAGCATTGAATTGCTAAATAAAGATGGTATTTATCATGCTTTATCATCATTAAATGGAGTCATGATCTTACCATTAAATGATTTAATGGTTATCTTTTAATGATAGCATGTAATGTAACTTTTTTAGCATTCATTTGATTAAAGATGAAAGATGTGTATTGGATGGATCATATTCCATCTTTCATCACTAAAAAACTAAAATTGACATGTCATATTAGGTGATTGGTTTTTTCATATAGCCATCTTAAAAACATTAATGGCTTCTTTATGTTTAATTAAAGAAAGGTATGATGCATTGGATGCCCTCCCTTTTCTTTCTTTTCATATATAACTGAAATTGAGGTGTGTAAGAAAGGGTTCTTGCATTTTTTTGACCAACTCTCTCATCTCACCTACGCATGGCCAAAACCTAGAATGAGAAGTGTCTCATTGTTTCCTTCTTTCTTCTAAGAAAATACTCCTCCGAACATTTCTTCTCCTTTTCCACCAAAGGATCTTATTAACCAAGTTGTCCAAGAAGAATAAGCGGTAGATCAAATTGGATGAGGTTACAATAACAAGGAGAGGATAGATTGAGAAAGGAAAGGATTCAAAGGCTAGGGTTGGATACAAAAAGAAAGAGAGGATAACACAGCGAGGAGTTAAAGCTGTAGTGAAGGAGTCGGTAATAATCTTTATCTTGTTTATGTTTATTATTATCCTTATACCATATCATGTATAGATTGGCATAATGATTTGGATATATTCCTACAGCTACAATTTAGATTTCTAAAATATTTTGAAATCTACTGTTTCTCCAAATATGGCATGTTTTCTTTTTCCGATCAAACAATTGGTATTAAAGCCAATTTTCTTATGCATGATTTCGGTTCCTATATGCGATGCATGGGTTAGCATTCATTTTTGTATGCTGCATATTTTTATATGATAGAAACATTTATGGTATATGTTATGCTCTTTTGGTTCTCCATAGATTCTAAAGTTATCTTGTAAGATTTCTTCATTTGGTTTGTAACAAGGAGGGTGGTCTATCATCATCATGTTTCCTCCTTGGTTTCATTCTTATGTTTTCTTTAATTATTTAATGTACAAAATCATGTAATGATGAAGATGAATAAGTCATGGATTAAGGAACGGAAGAGGTAAAGTTTTGGTTTCAGGTATAGTGTCTTGGCTAT
>JAOQMP010000004.1:28791157-28802807 GCA_027563575.1 Erythroxylum pedicellare | reverse complement strand
CGATCTAACGTAGTATATGAGGTGTCGATCCCACAAGTAATTAATGAGATAATCTAATCCTAATTTTTCTAAGGCCTAAAAGTGTATTAAAATGAATAAAAAGTTAAGCAATCAAATATGGATAGATTGAAAGTTGAAATTCTAATTAATGCAAGGAAATCAAACTTGAACACAACTAATTGACAAATGAAAAATCACACAAGGAAGATTAACTAATTATGAGAAAAGGGGATTTATCCTATCATCTAATGCTAACTTGATTACTCTAGAGTTAATTCGGTATCAATCCCAGAATTTTGAAGGGTGGATTACTCTCTCTCAAGTTATAATCTTTTAATCCTAAATTATAAATCCTAATTAAGTTGAATTACTAAAATTTCAATCCCTTAATTAACAGAAAAAGCCCACAACTTAATTAGATCTTAAGCATTATAATAGACAATCGGGTCCTCATACGAGATCTCTTTTTGTATAAATTACCGATTTGATTGTTTGTGTGATCTATTAGATTTTTTAACTCTCATTACCTAACTTAATCATTTTGCTATTGATTCACTCTCTCAATTTATTACTAAAACGTACAAATATGACAAACAATCACAATACCCAACACATTAACATCAAAAGTAATCAAATTAATATTGATTTAAAAACAAATCCTTAAAAGAGTTTAGATCATCCTTAGCAACATATTCATCATTCTCAAAGCCAAAGCATACATCAAGATGAAATGAATAATAAGAAGAAGTAGAAAATAAGTTGAGATAGCTGGGTTGGAGTGCCTAGACAGCAGTTGGTTGAAACTCCCCTTCTCTTGTCTCCTTCGCTTCTCTCTTCCTTATGTTCTTTCTTAAGATGGCAAGTGAAGGATCTTCTTTTTTAGGTCATTTTTCTGCTCTTATGTAGTCTTTTATAATTATAGAAAAAACTAGGTTTTACTAAGCCCAAAAGTCCAAATTAACCTATGAAAATTTAAGTTTAGGAGGTTGATCCGAGTTTGTCCTCGTATAGGACACAACCATAGGCCCCTAGGCTACGATCGTGGCCTAATGAAATAGTCTCTATCACAATAGTGGCCTTGGGTCCTCCGTTAGGCTTCCTCTTTAGTATCTAATCCCAAACACTAAAAAACAAATCAAAGCACCACAAATATATAAAATTAAAGCTCAATAGCATGCTCTAACCCACATAACACTCAAAATATAAATATCTAACCAACTAACACAATTTTAACCTAAATATGCTTAAATCAATTAATTAAAAACTAAAAACATAATAAAATGCCTATTAGAACATCATGAAACCTATACTATCAACTATCATCAGGTTAGTACCAATATTCTCAATTAATATTTTTCTATTCTTGCATCTCTTCTCTGATAGATAAGTACTTCAATTCATGTGTTTTACACCCATTTTATTACTTTTCATTCTTATAGAAGAAGATAGTTATAGAATTATTACCATAAATCATTAGCATCCTAACTATATTGTCAATAATACTATGTCCTAGGATAAAATATCTTAACCATAGTGTATAAATATTAACCTTAAAAGAATGCCATAAATTCAACCTCTATAGTGGAAATAGTAATGATGAACTATTTTTCACTATTTCATAAAACTACCCTAGCTAATAGAAATATATATCTAAATGTCCACACATCTGACATAGTCTAAGTTTAAATACCTAACCACTTGAAGGTGATCTAGCCTTTATATGTTAGCATGTAATCATTGTGCCTTATAAGTACATAAGGACTTTCTTTACATCTTTCTAATGAACATTCTAAGATTACTTTAATAACAAGCTAACATCCCATTAGCAAAGTTAAAATTTGGTTGGGTGCATTTTTAATCATACATCAACTTCCGATTTGCTAATGAATAGGGAATAGATTATGTTGCATTCTAGTTCAAATTATTTTTAGTACAGCTCATTTCACTAAACTTATCCCCTTTATGAATTGGAACTATTATTGTAAAGCATTTTTTTTTATTCTGAATCTCCTTAACACTTTATTGATATAACCTTTTTTATAGAATCCTATCCCTGTAACATAATCACAAAATATTCTATCCCTGTAACATAAAATGCCTTACTTATATATTTCATTTTGAAGTTCATAGAGAAAAACTTCTTTACATTATGTGACAAGCCAACATCTTATATATTTCATTTTGAAGTTCTTAGAGAAAAACTTCTTTACATTATGTGACAAGCCAACATGATTAGCAGTTAGAAGGATATCATCAGTATATAAGGCCAAAATTATAAGCTTACTCTCACCAACCTACATGTAGATATACCAATCAATGGTATTGTTTACAAAACCATATGACATAATGGCATCATTGAACTTAAGATACCACTATTGGGAAGCTTATTTCAATTTATATGTTGACTTTTTTAACTTACACACTAAGTTTTCCTTTCCTATGGTTAAGAACCCTTTTCATTGGTCCATATACACTTTTTCTTCTAAGACATCATTAAAAAAAGTATTCTTTACATCCATTTAGTGAAGCACTAGATCATAATAAGCCATCAAAGCTATAATAATCCTTTATGAGTCCTTTTTTGAAATGAAAGGGAAGGTCTCTTTATAGTCAATATTATCCTTTTGAGTGTAACCTTAGCAACAAGTCTAGCCGTTTACCTTTCAACGTTGCCTTTCGAGTCTCGTTTGCTCTTAAAAACCCATTGACAACTAACTTAGTTTAAACCTTTAAGTTGTCATCCATTAATCTCGACTTTTATTTTATACCATTGAACCACTTTTTAGAATTTAAGCATTTTATGCCTTGTTTAAACAAGATTGGATTCTTATTAATTCTTAAGTCACATCTATATTCAGCGTTTAAACTATATAATCATCTAAAATAACTAGTCATTTTTACCTTACAAAACTTCATAATAATATTTTTACACTTTTTCTACCACTTGCTCATTTGCGATTTGCATATTGTTAGTTAACTCATCACCTATATGTTTATCTTGTGGGATTTGAATATTGAACTTTTATTTCAATATGTTCCATAATTGTGATACAACAAAAGGGATAATAATCTAAAGAGAAATATTGGTTATAAGAGTTTCCATACAAATGTCTCAAATATCCACCTTTCATATTTCCCCACACCTATTAAGTTAGTCATTCTCAATGCAAATAAGCATTATCAGATGTGACTATTCTTATGTTATAGTTAGGATAGTAAAATGTGTACCACTTTGACTTTTTGGGATAGTCGATAAAGTAGCCACTGATAATGCATCAAATTTTTTTCATGAGGATTATATCTCTTATTTCTATTGAGTAACCCTAAATATGAAGGTGCTTAAACTAGGCTTCCTTCCTATCCATAGTTTAGATGGATTCGACGGTCTTTAATATATTCATCCATAAAAACCAAGGTACCATTTTGCAACTTAGCATAGTTTTATCAATATCTATAAAAGAGCAATTTCTTCCTTTAGTTACAATACTTTATTCTGCATACTGGACAATGTAAAATGTGCATATATGCCTCAAATTTTAAGAAACTTTGCAAATAGATACAAATACTGTTCATTTTCATCATATTTTCTATAACATTTACCATCTCTATTACACCTTACTACTTTTTATTTACCTATCTTTACAGCTTGTTAATGAACACCTCGAGGATATCTACTAATTAAGACTTCTTATATAATAGATACAAGTAATAATAAGGGAAAATTCATCAATAAAAATGATGAAGTACTTTTCACTGCCTTATGATGGAATGTCAAAGTGACCATATATGTCAGTGTGTAACAACTCAAATAGTTAACTACTTCTTATAGCTAGATTCCTCAGTGTGCATCTAGTTTGCTTACTTTTAACACAATCCATACACACATCCTAATTATCAAATTTTAGTTAAGGTAAGATTTCACTTTTCACTAACCTCAACATCCTTTTTTTGGATATATGACCTCATCTTTAGTGCCACAAAAAAGTAGAACAAGTATGAACAATATGTTATCTATACTATGTTTAACATGAAACAAAGATTTAACAAAATGAACATTAAGAGTGAAAAAATATAAATAACAAAGTTAAGGGCCAAAACCATAATGATACTTATATTTATACAAAATTTTGAAGTTAATTCCTACATCATCCAACTTTCTGGAAAAAAAACTATATTGTTAGCATATTCAAGAACAGAAAGATTCTTTTCTAGACAATAGTCAGTATCCAAGATAAATAAACTTTATATGTTCTAATTCCCTTTATTCGTGCCTATATTATATTCCATATATATAAGAACTTTTTGGCTGCATTTATGGGTGGGATTTAAAGGAATCCTTACATAATACGTAACTTATAAATAGTTGCACCAAAATTTAACTACAAAGTATTATTAGGAGCCTCTATAAGACTTTAAGCAAAAAATAATGAAATATAGGATATAGCTTTCTTTCAAACTATGCCTTCTCTTTAGACAATCTTTCTCGAATTGACTAGCCTTTTTACAGAAGTAGCACTTCTACTCCTTATGGACTTGGCCCGTACCAACCTTTACTAGATTTTAGTTCTTCTTTGTGTCCTTCTTTCATAATTTAGCTTTGTTGTTACTAACTCCATCATGAAATATGAGACAAATAAAGTGATCTTTTTTCTTCTTCAACCTCCTTTCTTTATGGAACAAGTTGGCCTTAATTTCTTGAGAGTTCCATTTTTTCTTAAAGGTGTTTAATTCATTTAGAAATGGCTGAACTTAGGAGGAAGCTATTTTATGATAAATTAAATCAAAATGGACTCACTCACATCTATACCCATCAATTTTAGCTTTGTTAATAGGTTTGCCATACGCATCACATGATCATGAATGGGTTGTGATAGTTAACTTTCTTGGTCATTAGCTCACCTATCAGGTTCCTCATAATAAACCTATCAGTTATACCTTATTAGGACTACTCCTTGATCACCATCATAAATTCCTTTATATTGTTTGTTTTAGGCATTAGTGGCTTAATATTTTTATCCATCACCATCTGCATCAAGTTTAACATTAATTTGTTTAACCACTCTTTTATCTTATAAAAGGACTTATCTGCTTCTGTACTAGTCTCAGTAATGTTTGCAAGTTTTTTTATCCAAAACTATTTTTAGGTTCAAATCCATAACACTTAGCTAAAACTTTATTTGCTTGAACCAATCTATATAATTTGACACATTGAACTTGACCAACCCATTACTCAAAGTAAACAAATTGGTAGAAGCTTTAAACATTACATAAGCTCACACATTAATGTTTTAAAGAACCTTAATAGTTTTAAACAAAAATAAACTTTGATTATATATTTAATTTGACCTTTGAGTGATACTTGAATACATACTTTTAACCAATAATGATGCTAATATAAGCATGCTTTGATATACATTCAATTATCAAGTCAAAAAAAATCTTATTTTTGGATACACAACCACATTCACTAAATATGTCAATAAGTCTCTTTAATATCATTAATCATAAGCAGTGGTCCAACTTTAGGTGACCTTCTTATCGTTATAACTAATAATCTCAATTCTTCCATTTAACCTTTTCTATCTTGTATAGTATTGCATAAACATAAACAACTGAAAATAAACAATTAAAATGCCTAAATATCTTTTTAAGCTAGGTCATTTTTGTGGTTTACAAGGTTTCAATGAAAAAGACATTTAATTGGGCAATTTTTGAATATGAAACCATAAACTTATTCCTTTTAAAAGTGAACTAAAAGCCTCTTATGCGAACCATGATTGGTTCAGCTTAAAACCTTTATCTTATTTTGTTTACATTGGTGTAACTCCTTTATGCACATCTCCAATAAATTTATACATAATAATCATACCATATGTTTATTGATATCTAGGCCTAGAAGGACAATTTTCAATTAACATTGCGATACCAATCATTTTAACTTCTAATGTAATAACTTTAGTGTTTAAATATGTATCATAAGGTTGATCCATTAAATATTCAAATATCCAAATATGATTGATTGATATTAATATTGGCATTATATATAATTCAATGATTATAAGTATCTAAAATTATATGAAACTATTTACTTTGGAAGTACAACCATCTAATTCCGTTGGCAAGGATAATTTAATAGAAGAGAGATGCCTAATATAATCTTTTGCCCTAGTCTTATTCAACAATTATAAATGAAAAAGCTTCCCATAAGATGGGAATGTTTACTTAGACAAGTAAAGTGACAACTCAATAGCTTAACAAACTAGTTTATTATACGAGTAATTCATTAGCACAAAGAAAATATGAAGAAACATCCTTATGTCGTTTCTAACAATCATTCATACTCAAAATAATATGAAAGCACCATAAATATTTTTAAATATGTTTTGAAAACCTCCAATATAATTAATGGAATTACAAGTCCAAAACTAACTTTAATGGTGAATCAAAAGTTTATTTTATCTTGATCTATGACTATTTATTTATTTTACGTGTAACAATATAGAAAAAAATTTGTAATTTCTTCCCTTTTTCTTCTTTACCCTTATTCAAATTCTTTAACCATCAAGAATAATTTTTATTCTCTATCTTATTTTTTATAACCACCAATCCCTTCTTACACTAAGTTTTTAAAGCTACATAACCATCCCATTAGACCTACTTCTATTAGAATCAGTACAAACATTTATATGGATGAGGATAAATGTAACACCCCACTATCATAGAGTATATACCCAAACATTCAGAGGATATTTAAGCACATATCCCATGACAATGGTATGTTAAAGCAAACATAATCTCTTAAATGGTTTCATAAAGAATATACAATACTTAAAACCTCAACGCTTCATTTCATTGACAAAAGTTTACATCGTAGTCATATCACTTTATCCTCACAAATTTGAAAAAGATTTCATAATCATATAGTTCATAAGCATAAATATACAAATGCAGATGCATATAAGACTCCAGATTCGTTATTATTTATTGTGACCAAGCACCTTTCAAATACAGATACATATACTGGCCCATTAGGCTCAGTCAAATATAGAAATCAGAGAGTAAAGGTCTACGTACAAAATTTTTAGCTTAAAGCTCTTTCAAACAGGCTACTCTGATCACAACGCCTTTATCTAAACATGCATCTTATGAAATGCATCAAATAACAAAATATGCCATGAATAACATTCAATTATGATGCATAGACAGAATCTTATATTCATCGGACCTCAATTCAACTTTTAACTTTCATTGAGTATTCTAAAATCATTCAGAATTCAGTTGCAAGCAGATATCATTCAAATTTCATATACAAACAAAACAATTCCAATACATTCCCGAATATCAAACTCCTCAGACCATTAAAGTCCAAAATTCACATACAAATAACAAACAGTTCAAAAATTGGAACTTAAATAGAATAAATCAATCGTAGGAAGATCATCTAGGTTGACTCACAATACACTCCAATTTATGTTATTGTCTATATGGTCCGACAATGTTTGAATGATGTCCGACTTGAGCATCTAAAATCATACAATTCACACATAATTCACATTACAAAGTCGATCAGTCAAATACATATTAATTTGTGCACATATATACATATATCATGTTCAATGCATGCTTAATTGACTTTTCCCGAGTATGTAACCTTATTCAACTTTCTTAACCATTCAACATCATACTTTGTATACTACCATTTTGCAATCAGGTTTGTCCATTTAAAATAGTTTGATTTACTCCAAATTCATCAATCATACTTTACACTTATCTTTAAACATTTCTATAATTAAAAAACTTCTCATAATACTAACACAATTGGTACCTTACATCTGAACTTTTAGCAAGGTAAATCTATAAATTCACCAAAATTTTTCTAGCAACATATACTCATATGTTCACCTAATTCTCATTCATGAATACCCTATTTTGTTCAATACTCATGGATCCATACCTTATACACATTATTCATTCCCTAAAGATCATATTTTCATTAAAATAACTCACTTATTCCTTTAACAAATCAGAATATTCCAGGTTTGAACTCAACACATCCAAAACGGTCCCTTCTTTAAGTTATGACTTCAATTAACTGAATAAACTTATCAAGATATCTTCTAGACAAACTGTTTCACGTAAGCATTAATAAGACATCAATAATCATTTTTATTATTGTATACTTTGACCAATTCAAGCTATAAAGTCCCCAAATTTAGGAAATAATGTAAGGTTCCTGCATAAGGGTCTATCACAGGCAGTATTAGGAAAATAAGCATAACTCAAGATCTAGTCACTATTTAATCAAGCACTTCCACAGAGGTCAAGCTAAGACTAGATCTACAACTTTCGTTCTTTGAGTTTCTTCAAATTCATGCCTTAAAGATATGTGAAATAGGTGGAAAGAGGAAGATGAAATTGAAACCAGAATTTCGACCCACAACTCTAATTTTCCAGATTTTGTTTTACACTTTATACCAAAGTTAAAAACAGCCTCTTTATAGTTTATCAATTATACCTCTATTAGGCTTGAATCATACTCCAATTCCTCATCAATAACCTCTCCAATTTTAGTTCATAATTATTCAATTAACAGCTCACAAATCCTAGTCTTTCATGAATCAAAAATCAAACCAGAAATCTATCCTTCATTATCATACATATAGGTCTAATTCTTTCTCAATTTAAGAACACTCTTCTAAAAAATTTCTTAGGCATAAATCCACCTTCTTTATACATTAAATTCCATTCCAATATACCCATATAATGCCCTATACTCCATGGTTTCCATATAGTAGAAACAAAACAGAAAAACTTGCAAGTTCATGCAACATTTTCTAACATATATCTTCACCAATATTAGATGCATTTCATTCCAATTCAAGTTGTAACACCCCATAGTAAGAGCTAGAATATTCAAGAATTTGCAGTGCATTATATGCTTTGCATATTTGAGTACTCACTTATATGTGCATAGGTATTTTTGATACATACAAAATATTTGTACATACATTCAGTGACATTTTTCTAGTATAATTGGTTTTAAAATTTCGATTTAGATGAGAATTGTGGTTATTAGTGACAAAAAAATTTTTGGAGCATATTATGATTATTTCAGATTTTTGGTGAATTTTGGAAAATTTTTGAAAATTTGTAGTATTTGGATTTTTGATTAGGAAAAATAGACCAATGGCATTTTACCATGTAGCACTTTTATGTGGATGAAAAATGCCTCACATGCAATGAGGCCACGTGTCAATGAGTTTTTAAAACACAATATCACAGTAGCGTAAGGCAAAACTCTGTAGCTCCTTACTTTTCTTTGACTTTGCTTTGCCTTCACTGAACTTTAACCTTCACTTTCACTGCTGATGATTTTCTAAATACAAGGTAAGTGAAGTTTATAAGTTTCTGAGTTCTGTGAATGAGTTTGATGATGTTTTAAATGTTGGAAATGAATACCTGCATGAGTTATGAATGAAGCAAATTCGGTGATAATGATGAGAAAGATGAGTTGATAATAATGTACAGTGGAATGTGCAAGAAATGAAATATCAATTTGCATGTTGTTTAAAGAGAAACTTAGTGAAGTAGACCAAAGCAGAAAATGAGGTGGGTGAGAAGGATAGCTTTGATGATATTATGAATGTGTTAAGTAAGATTTAGTGAATTTGAAAATATGTAGAAAAATATGAAGTATTTATGAAGGAAAAGAACCGTATATGAGTTTTTGTATTTTGGTGACTATGATGAATCTTGAGTTTTGGGTTGTATGAGAGTAAGATGGACTAGAATAGGAGTAGAACCGTATAGCTATAGGTTCTATATTGGTTTATAGACTGACATTGTTACAACATTAATAGTAGAGAGAGAAATTTGAAGATGGTAAAATATGTGTATGATTTTGGTTTTTGAAGTTTGAATTTTTGTTCTTGAATTTTGAGTTGTTTCAGCATAAGATAAGTTACATGGGTGTAAAATGAAGAGAATATGAATTAAGGATGGATTAAGATGAAGAATTAACATGAAAGAGGAAGAAGAAAATTTATAGTGAAGAAGCACGATTGCGACTTTGTTGAGGGGGATGGCGAGTCGCGATCGTGCAGATTCATCTGGAACGTCGCGGTCGTGCAGGCGTATGATCGCCACTTCCATGCTTTTTGAAAGGGGTTATTTTTTGAACATACTTTGATCTTTTTATTATAACTTCTTCTCAATACATCCAATTGACATGGGAATTGAACCAATAGAACCATAAGACATTGATATTCATCTCCACAAAAAATTAAGACCATATAAAATAGATTGATTAAATAATTTAAGATGAAATTTTGACTATACTGAAGTACGATAACTAGGATGATTTTACTGAACATACTTTCGTATTTTGCTTATATCTTGATCTGTAGATTTCCAAATGAGTTGATTATTGATTCTAATTAAACTAAAGACATCTACAATTTTCGTGAGAGTTCAAATTGTAATTCTTGTTTAAAAATTTCAAAATCAGTTCTGAAGTTGAGTTAAGAATTCTGTTGTAGTTTCAGAACAGTCTGAGGTCTTTTGAGTATAACTTTCAGTATATTAAACCAAAATGTATGTATCTTGGAATCAACCTAAGACAAAGGGGGAAAATTGTCTAGAAGGAGTTGTTGCTTAAATATTCCATTTGCTTGATCTAAATGATCATACAAAGTAGACCAAATGTTTGTTTTGAGGAAAAATCTGCAATAGTGAATGAGTGTATGAATTCTGGAACTTTTAGAATACAATTGATGTTTACATTAGTTTAGTAAGGATATATACCCGAGACTATGTCATTAAACATATGTGTTACGCGATACATTCTTAAATTTGCTTATTCAGTTACATAAACAATTTGGTAAGATAAAATTGTGTTTGATTGTATACAGAAGCGCAAGTAGAACGGCCATTTCCAGATATCACTAGAACTTTAAGACATTAAGCAAAAGGGAGCGATTATCAGTAATCTTTAGGATGCTCACATTTTATTTTGTTATGTTTAGTACTGAATTTAATTGTGTTTTATGTTGATTGTGTTCTGAACCTCAAGACAATGAATGTCTAAAATGTTTGATCCATGCAAATATGATTGACTAATTATTATGCACATGAAATGAACTTATCTAGTTTTGTAACTGTCAAGTCCTAGTCGTGGGTAAATAGGCATGTCTAGAAGGTCTGTAGCTGCTTATATGACACTTTGGTGTGGAGACTTCGATCTCCCTATATGAAACTTCGGTATTGAGACTTCGATCTCCCAATGTGACACTTCGGTGTCAATACTTCGATCTCCCTCTGTGACACTTCAGTGTCGAGACTTTGGTCTCCGTCTATATAAGGCCCATTACCCACTTCTATTCATGGATTTACGGTCTAACTCATTTTGTACTTTGATCTCTGATAAGCTTTGATAAGAAACAAACCATACTTTTGATCTGATGGGTTAACACCCTATTCTAAAAATCTGTTCTATATTCTTTATATTATGTTCTACTATTGAAATGTCTAACTTTAAAATACGAAGTGTTTTCATTAATAAATCTTATTATGTTCTAAATTTTAGTATGTTGGGATGCTTTTGTATAATATGATACAGTATCTGTTGATGACACATAGTTTAGTTATTACT
>JAOQMP010000004.1:28767811-28778315 GCA_027563575.1 Erythroxylum pedicellare | reverse complement strand
GGTAACATGGGAGATTTTCCATGATGAACTCTGGGCATGCTTTGTTCCTACTGACTTTGAGAACTTCGATGAAGCCTGGTCCAAAATTAGGTAAATAAGCTCATTATGGGACTATTAAAGGGAGTTTGAAAGGTTAGATAATAGAGTGCAACGATGGACACAAAAGGCTTTGGTGGCCTCGTTCATGGGGGCCTAAAGCTTGACATTGTTGATGACATTAAGATGTGCAAACCAAAATCTCTAAAAGATGCCATTAGCCATGCTCAGATGCGGGATGAGCAACTGAATTGTCAATGCCAACTTCTACACCCTATCAGCCGATTCACGACAGAATCATCATCTTCAACAAAGTTCAAACCCGCATCACCTACGAAGCGACTTAATTGGTACGAAATGGAGAAGCGAAGGATCGAGGGATTATGCTTTAATTGCGATGATAAATTTTCCCTAGGGCATCATTGCAAAGGACCTCAACTCCTAGTACTAGAATGTGGTGATGAAGGCTTAGATACGGAGGGACAAAACAGCTCAACAGCATGACAACTGGTGATTTCATTCCATGTACTCACAGGATAATTCCCTCAACCTCAACCTTGAGGATAAGGTTACTATCAGAGGAGGAGGTATTGATAAGCCAAGAAGATCCCATACAAGTATTTTGACTAATAATCAGTTTGTGCATATGTTAGAATGTGGGAAGAAGATCATGGCTAATGGTTGCTTGCTTAAAAAGAGGAATGTAGTTGTTGGTTGCTTAAAAATAGGAATGTAGTTCTTATTTGATTTTCAGCATCTGTTTTCAGTATCTTACCTTATCATTTGTCTTAAGAAGTAAGGACATGGTTAGTTTTCTGCTGTATATAAATCATTACTCATTCATGAATAAAGGCAAGCAATATTTCAGCAATAACTTACTAGTTTATTCTCACCAAAAGCAAACCTATCATTGGTATCAGAGCTACTCCTCATAGTGACGGACAAAGAAAGAATTGAAAGCTTAGAAATGAGCTTAGGAGGGCTCCAAAGTAGCCTAAGTACCATAAAGAAGGGTGTTAACGATAAGTTGCAACACTTGGAAGATGCAATCAATAAGATGATAGCATTACTTTCCGCTAACCACACCACAACGTCTTTAAGAAATACTCAGGAATCTCCTGCTGTGCCACCATCGCTCATAGATCATTTCTGAAGCGAACATGAAGGTAACTGATCATGGTTCTCTTCTAAATTAGCTAAGCTGGAATTTCCTTTATTTATAGGTGATGATCCTACAGAATGGTTCACAAAAGTGGGACAATTTTTTGAGTATCAAGGGATCGTAGAATCATAGAGAGTGGCCCTAGATACTTTTCATTTGGAAAGGGAAGCAAATCAATGTTAGCAATGGTTGTAGAGTTCTTATAAGGAAGAAAACAAGATGGTAACATGGGAGATTTTCCATGATGAACTCTGGGCATGCTTTGTTCCTACTGACTTTGAGAACTTCGATGAAGCCTCGTCCAAAATTAGGTAAATAAGCTCATTACGGGACTATTAAAGGGAGTTTGAAAGGTTAGATAATAGAGTGCAACGATGGATACAAAAGGCTTTGGTGGCCTCGTTCATGGGGGCCTAAAGCTTGACATTGTTGATGACATTAGGATGTGCAAACCAAAATCTCTAAAAATGCCATTAGCCATGCTCATATGTGGGATGACCAACTGAATTGTCAATGCCAACTTCTACACCCTGTCAGCCGATTCACAACAGAATCATCATCTTCAACAAAGTTCAAACCCGCATCACCTACGAAGCGACTTAATTGGGACGAAATGTTGAAGCGAAGGATCCAGGGATTATGCTTTAATTGTGATGAGAAATTTGCCCTAGGGCATCACTGCAAGGGACCTCAACTCCTGGTACTAGAATGTGGTGATGAAGGCTTAGATGCGGAGGGACAAAACAGCTCAATAGCATGACAACTGGTGATTTCATTCCATGTACTCACAGGATAATTCCCTCAACCTCATCCTTGAGGACAAGGTTACTATCAGAGGAGGAGGTATTGATAAGCCAAGAAGATCCCATAGAAGTATTTTGACTAATAATCAGTTTGTGCATATGTGAGAACGTGGAAAGAAGATCATGGCTAATGGTTGCTTGCTTAAAAAGAGGAATATAGTTGTTGCTTGCTTAAAAATAGGAATATAGTTCTTATTTGATTTTCAGCATCTGTTTTCAGTGTCTTACCTTATCATTTGTCTTGAGAAGTAAGGACATGGTTAGTTTTCTGCTGTATGTAAATCATTGCTCATTCAATGAATAAAGGCAAGCAATATTTCAACAACTTACTGGTTTATCACAAAAGCAGAATATTACTTTCTAAATTTCTAGCTTTGATTGGGACCTATTACACTCGTTATCTCAAAAAGTTATCGGGTCCTTGCAATATCTTAGCATCACAAAACCAGACACAGTTTTGCTGTCAACAAACTCTCGGTTTATGAATTGTCCACCCAAAGTAATTGAAAGCTGTCAAACGGACTTTACGGTATCGAAAGGACACTCTTCATCATGTTTTACACAATAAACTTGCAAACTCTTCCATTTTACAAACTTTTTCTGATGTCAATTACAAGCTTTCCACCGCTAGTAAGTGATATTATTTGGTAAAAATCACTGGAACAATCAAATCCCTGAAACGGAGGTTCTTAATTTTTCTTTCTGATTTCTGAATTTTTTTAAATTCCTGAAATCATTATAGCTATCAACTCGTCACCGTTGGATCTATATTAAAAAAAATTCTTGATTTGTTGCTTGCCCTGGGAAAGTGACCTCCCCTGTAATTACATGTTTTTGCAACCTTTTAAGTAGGCAATGTTTTAGTGTTCATCGTTGGTGATCTAAACTAGAAAATTCTTGATTTGTAGCTTGCTCTTGGAAAATGACGGCCTCCCCGGTAATTACAAGTTTTTGCAACCTGTTATTAGTCAATGTTTTAGTTTCTTTTGGTAAAATTTATAGGTAATATTTGGAGACTAGTGCATGCATTTTAGGATGTAAATAGCGTACAGCTAAAATGTGACTGCAGTTCCCGATTATCACAAAAAGGTAAGAAAATGAAAGGGAACGAACTGCTTTAGCCTTGTTTTTCCATTCATAAATTGATTGAAATAATAGAGGGGTGACATCCTTTAATTTCTATGACTTCCTCCGATATATATTATGTTGTCTCAACGTCAACCAAAGAAGCTAACTCCAAAGCTTCATTTTCTTCTACTGCATTGGCTAAACGATTGCATAACGCAAATCAGAATCTATTACCAACTCTGAACTACATGGGACTATGAATCTGTACTTTGGCGGGGGAAGGTTGGAGTTGGTTGATATTTAGTCCCAGCTGCGTAGTTTCATGATGTTGACGATAGCTACGTGTAATGAAGCAAAGTTTCAGCTATTGGTCCATTTATAACACTACGTCACGCATATGTGAGCATCAATATATATATTTATAAGTTTATGATAGGAAGTTAAATTGTGCAGACAGAACCACTTAAGATTAGAGTTCTAATATAATATTTTTATTCAACGACGAAAAATTTTCTTTGTATAATTTATTTATAGGACAACTTGAACCAAGAATTGGGATTGAGCCCTAATCATCAGTTGTAGTACTACCTATTTCATATTTTATTTCTTCATTTTAACAGTAACTTAGATGGAGTTCCCGGGATTCCAGGTTTTCTGAGCGGCTGCCTATACAAAATTTAATCCTGGTGAAAGCAGAACCGATGTTTGTTAAGAGAAACAAAAAAGAAATAAAGGACCTGCGCGACGTAGTCCGATATGTACACACACAGTACTTGCTAGATCAGTTAAAAGCTATTATTTATAAGGAGTGACATAATTTAACAACAAAGCTAATTAGCTGGAGCAATTATAATAAAGTCTTGGGGGGCTAGTTTTTGGCGAAGATTAAGCCTTAATCGCCGTTCTCGAGTTACTTACTAATGAGAAAAGTAATTAAACTTCAAGGTCTAAAAAATCTTTTAATCAAGCAATACCTTTGTTCTTGCTCTGTCACTCTCAGTTACAGCAAACATATAGAATACATTTACGCATACACATAAACGGATCCCGGTACACTTGCAAATAAAAAATTTCAACAAGATAAGCGGGTCTTGTGCTGTGCAAATTCAGGCATAGTACTTTAGAGAGTTCAAGTCCTTATCAGTTGTCTGTTTCATTCCCAAGCTTTTAAGTTGTTACTTTCATTAAATAACCTAAAAGTATGATGGCAAATTGATCATCAAGCCCCTTTATAAATCGCCCAAGAAACCGCACCACACACACACAAAGAAGAAAAAGACACGAAAACATGGTAACTCTTCAAGTTTTCGCTGCTCAGGCATCATTACCATCTTCAACCTTATGCTCCATGAAGATCAAAACCCTAATTCAAACCCTCATATTGTCTCATGTTAACCGTATTGTTAAAGCCCTCTCTAAAGCAAAATCGATTCTGACTCAGATTCTCAAGGAACTACAACCATTGCACTTGGTATATCCTGAAAGCTGGGTCGCAAAAAAGAAGCAAAAGAATTACAGGAAGATATTTTTTGGTTCGTTCAGGCTACACTATAACTGGTGCTCTTCACATGTGTTGCCAGTGTCGCAACAAGTTCTCGAGGGTTTTTCAACACCCCATTTGTACTATGACCCGACATGGAATTCCATAATCACGACTCATGAACAATTTGATGTGACCGCAGAGTCTCAGCTTTCAGGCTACTTTCATTGGCTGGAGCAGAAGCGAGATGAGAGCTCCAACTGTGATCACGGAAAAATGAACGAGATCGATCAGCTAGCGGACATTTTCATCGCAAGTTGCCATGAAAAGTTCATGTTGGAGAAGCAAGAGTCGTACAGGAGATTCCAAGAAATGATGGCTAGAAGCGTTTGAATGTGAGAGGATTACGCTTGGTGTATTACGCTTTGCTTTCACATTCTTCCGTGTTAAATGCATTGGCAGGTGGAAGTACAGTGATATTGGTGTATTAACTGATGCTTAATTTCCTTGGTTTATTAACTTCTTTTCCTCTAATCTTGTGCTTTACTTTGAATGATGGGGTCTAAAGAATTGTACATGAAAGGTGGGCTCTAGGGCTGATCCGTGATCGTACATTGTGCAATTCTTCCCTTTGTAGTGATGCTCACAACTAGGAATTGGAGATAAACTATGAAGTGTGATGTCCCCTAAAATTTGGATCTTCTCTTATTTTGAACGTTAGGCATGAGCATATATGCGATCAATATAGCAAATTTACACTGCCCACCTTCCAAATTCCGATTGTCAAATTCCGATTGTATGGAAGGAATTTCATAAGGTGAATGAAGTTTGCAATATGTGGACCAAGACATTCAAGCCTTAAGGAGAAAAGGGAAAAAAAAAAAGAGAGAGTAGTTTGTAGCCGAACTCAAAGATAATATATTAAACACCCGTATATCCAACATCGTTTTTTTTTAAAAGTATTATTCCTAACTTTTGCGGATTTTGGTAATCCAAATTCTTCAAGACTTATATTTATGCATATTAAAGTGAAACAAATCTGTTAAAAGAATATTATTAGTAATTATTACTATTAATATAGATAGTAAAAGAATATTATTTTAACAAAAAATTTAATAATAATCACCAAAAATATCAATTTAATAATGGGATAGTTTGTATGCTTCCAAGTTCTAATTTTCAAACTCTAACAGTCCTCTCAAAGTCAAAAGGTGCACAAATCTTAGTTTCATTAGTCATGAAAGTTAGGTACATTTTAACTACTATCTCATCCTTATACAGGTCACTTTGTGAAGTGTCTGAAGTTAAGTGTTTCTCTAAGTTTCAATTTTTATATGCTGTAGCATGACAAGAACATGAACTTTGAGCGTTTGAGTGTTCCTTGGTAGTTGTCCCAATCGTTTCGTGTGGCTTTAAGCTAACCCCGAATTTGGTGACTCAGTCAACTCTCTCTCTCCCCCCCTCCCCCTCCCTCTCCCCCGCCCCCTTAACTTTTGAAGTCCTCTGAGTTAATTAACTGTACAATGATTTTGGAGTAGGTTTCGTTATCTAGCTCTCTCCTAATCTGGATTTGGCAAATCCGTGTGGAGCCCAAATGTGAGCATTGCACTTTCAAGTTGTAGGATATGTACTTGATTTGTAGATTAGAAAAGTATTAAAGATATAGAATGTCATATATAGGTACCACTATAAGAAAATAAGATAATCCGCGACATTTTATTAATAAAACATCAAGAATTGTGAAGATATTTTGTAATGTTTAAAAAACATCATGAAAAGTTGAAATTTTCATAAAATATCTCGAATTTGTAATACTTTTTGCGACGTTTAATCAATATAACGTCACGAAATAAAAACTGTGACGTTTTCTTGAATAAAACGTTGCAAAAGACATTTGCCTTTTGTTTAATTAAAACATTTTCTTCTCACAAGTTTCTTCTCCGGTTTCTTCTTTCTGCCTTCTTCTCTCTGTTGAAAGAACTTTTTCAATTTAGAAACCAAATCTGAAAAACGTCGTCACCAGCTTTCACGTAGATTTTTGCACTGTCGAAGCATCGCATTACCGTAGGAACTCCTTTCTCCTTCACTCCTTCAATCTCTACTCCTTCTTCACCAAAGCCATTTCCTTCGTAAATATTTACAATTCCGCCATTCACGGTTTCATAATCCGCGTCTTCTTCCTCTTTATGAAAATCAAAACCAACTCCAAATACCTAAAAACGCCCATACTCTGACTCTTCTCCTTTTTTGATACTAGAACGATATACTTCAGTCTCATCTTCCATCTTCGCAACGTCAGAAACGGAAAGCTTGACCTCTGTGGATGACGACTGAGGAGAGTAACCGAGGAGAGGCACCTTGAAGTCTTCTCTCGAAAGTAATCGAGTGTAGGTGGTGGCTTCGCCGCCTGTTAGTGTGACCAAAGATGGTGCAAACTTATGCTTAGCCCTTTGAGGCTTCAATTTAGTATTGCGGTTAAATTTAGAATTTTTGGAGTTATGGTTAGGGTTTCGTGCATTAGAGCGAGCAAGAGCTTAGGGGGGAAGTAGCTGGTTATGGATATTCATTTTGGCTATTACATTTCATTTTAGTGACTGACAAATCTAGAAATCTATAGATTTTAAATCGCAAGATACATTAGAGTAAGGAAGATGGGGATGTTCTCGATACCTATCTTGGGTTTTCTATGTTCTGCTACCTAACAGTTGTTATTGGAGGAATAGAGTACCTCAAGTACAAAGACCCCAAATAGCCGTTAGGTTTGTGAATCAAAGACTTGATGAACCGAATGACTCTCGCCGTAAAGATTGGTTAAATGGTGCAAATCGAGCGCAGTGTTGCGACTGCAGATGCCTTCTCTTCCACCCACCAATATCACTACCGAACAAATCCAAAAGGTATAGTTTTTGGTACTTATTTGATCACTTATCTTTAATTGTTTGCCTATCTGTTTGTATACCTATAAAGTTGTATATTACGTAGTGGAAACTTGGGATTTTCGAGCTTCTTGATGATTATTCTGCAAGGAAGGAGTATTTTGTAAAGGTGTATTTTTAATTTGCTTATCTTGTTTCAAATTTGGCTTGCTTTTGGTGTAGTTTGTTGTAATTAATTTCTTCCATTTCCAACTTTTATAAGCTATTGATTATATAATATTCGTTTCTTGGCGGCTGCAAAATTGGGCACTATTTTTTGAAGCTATAGTCTGATAATTAGGCACCACTCCTTTAGGGTTTAAAGTTTTGAAATTTTCTTACTTTCTTTTTAGGTATGTGAAGGTTGGAGGTTTTAGGTTGTTCAAATAAAAACTTCTGCTGATTGCACCAAAGAGAAAGTTGCTATGGAATGTTAGATGCAACTGCTTTCAAGTTTGAAGGAAGGGGTTGTTGAGTTGTCAACAAAACTTGCATCTAAGAGGGCTACTTATGAAGTCGAACAGTGTAGTGTAAATGAATTGTTTGGTGACTTGCAGACGAAGCAGGAAAAAATGCTTGATACAAAATTTATACTTGAAGCTAAAATTTAAGCTCTTCAAATTCTTAGGTAAACATCATTGTCCTCTCATTTTGTTATTTATCCATTTGTTACTCATTAGTAGAATTCCACAATGGTAGAACATGTGGTGGCTGGATAATTTTATCAACAACTCCACATAGGATTAAGAGCTAATTTAGCATTTGCTCCCCCCTTAAACATAGTGCTTCATAAAAAAGAATACATGTATCTAATGTATCAACCTAAATATGGTGTTACCTAATTTGGTACATAAAAGTGGAATAAACTTTAGAGCTAACTCAGTCATTTCCTACAATGAATGGAGAATGGTTTTTGTTTGGAAATAGTGTGAAATCTTAATTCAGACATACATTGATGTGAAAGGTGATGTCATGTTTTCTATTAAATTTCTTATAAATGGAAGCCCCGAACATAGATCTTAGGTAGAGGATGATGCAAGGAAAAGCCAAACACATGCTAAGGTTCTTGGGAAGGTAGGAAGAAGATGGAAGTAGGAAAACCCGGTCTGAAAGTAATGTACTAGATGCCGAAGCACAGAGTTACAGAATTAATTACATGAGATTCAGCATTTACATTTTCTAGTGAAGTATCACGAAAATCTCTAGTTTTATTGAGGTGATCAGGCCTGTTGCCATTTGCTATTCATATCACATCGTATATACATTGTTCTTTAATTGAATTTATATTTAGTAATTTCTTGGTAATTGTTGGGGCTGTTGATAGTTTACATTACAAGTTGCTGACTTGACCTTTGTGGATGTGAAAATCTTGATGGAATCATTTATGGTGATGGTTTCCACTCAATATATAGATTTTCTTTTTTGCTATCTGAATCTTTACTTTAGGCTACCTATCTCTGTTAATTTCAAGGGAGACCTCTTTGAGTTAAAAACTACTTCGTAAAGGTCAGCTCCGTAGTGGGGAGAGCATAATGATTGCCAATTAAAAAATTGTATTTTAAAAAATAATTATTAAAATTTAAAAATTATTAAATTAAAATGATTTTCAAAAAATGGAAAAAATAATAATTAAAAAATCAGAATGTTCTACGACGTCATAAAAATTTCGTGAAAGACATTCCACGACATCTTAAAAACAAACGTCGGGGAAAGACCAATCTTTCAATGACGTTTTCTAAAATGTCGCGAAATGTTCATATTTTTCATGACATTTTATGAGAAATGTCATAGAAACCTTTTGCCTATATTACATTCCATAACGTTTTTGTGACCTTTTTTAAAACGTCGCAAATTGTATTTTATAATGTTTTTTTACATCTTAAACATTGCAAATTATGTTGTTTTCTTGTAGTGTACCTTAGTGAATGTTAATCCAGCTAAAAACAAGATAATAGTGTATAATTTTTACGATTTGCAATTTTCAAAATTTGATCATCAACCCTATTATCAAAACAGTTGTCAAGTACTACTAGTCTTTATAATTTGTCTTTTTCTTTTGCTTATGAAAGTGGTGACATAGCTTAGCAGTTAAATAAGTCCAAAATAAGGATTGAAGTTCCCATAGGTATAAAAACTATATGTTATGCATCAATGTATCATAGAGTTCATGGGAAGAAAAGCTTCAGGATTCTGATGATAGAATTTTTTTTTGAAAAATTAGGATAGGATTCTACTTCACGTGCGATAAAATAATTACAAAATTTTTCCATATGATTATCTGAAGGTTAAGATTATTTAAATTTTATAAAATGATTAATATGTAAGTCATAATAAAGCATAAATTTTAATTTGTATCTTATTTTGTAGCTTGATACTTTTCTTAATGTTTCTCTCAAACTGTTTCTAAAATTTGCTTATTTCAACCATTGTAGCCGCAAAAGTATCCAACCTCTAACAGTATCTACATCTACAATTATTACATAAAGGGTTAGGAAAGAAGTGTTAACTCCCTTAAAGCCTAAGCCTATTTATAATAAGACCTGGACCTTTAGTAATTCAATTGAAATAAAATTTTAATTTCAATTAAACTTTAATTAGAATTATAATAATTTTAATTAAGCCCAAATAAGATCCAATATCTCATATTGGTCCTTATTTATTAAATATTTCATATTTAATATAGAGTTTCTCAAGCTTTATAATCAAATCCAACTTCATTAAAACATCTCCTCTCTTCAAAAGGTTCTTTGTATATAACGCATTAGGTTCCCCAATTTGTTAGTAATAAATATAAATTATAACCATAAATTATATATAAGATTATAAATTAAACTCTATTAATTCATATTTGATTCTATAATTAAATAATTTATATCCATAGATAAAGATTGGTGTCTAACAACGCATCATAATCACTCAAATATTTAAGAATGTCAAAGTGATTTTGACTAATCTTTCCGTACATAATTTTTCCAAAATAATTAAATTCTTTTATTATACAATGTTTTGATTAGACATAGAGTATATAATTAATGTCTAT
>JAOQMP010000004.1:28710481-28748725 GCA_027563575.1 Erythroxylum pedicellare | reverse complement strand
ACCCTCAAGAATGAATCTGGACATATAACTTAACTTTCCAACTGTCAGAAACAGTAACCTACATTTTAGCAAAGTACAGAGCATGTGTTGATGAGTTAATGCAACGATGTGTTCCGGAGGAGGAAATGTTGGAAATATTAAAGCAATAGCATGAAGGTCAATATGCTTGACATTATGGAGCTAACAAAATGGTAGCTTGGATACTCAAGAGTGGATTTTATTAGCCACAATTTTTTAATGATGCTCAAACTTTTGTGCCACAATGTGATTGATGCCAGAGAATAGGTAACATCTCCAAAAGAGATGAGATGTCTTTATCCAACATTTTAAAAGTGAAAGTCTTCTATGTATAGGGCATCGATTTTATGGTCCCTTTCCCATCTTCAATAGGAAGCATGTACATTCTAGTAGGGGTGGATTATGTTTTGCGTTGGGTTGAAGCAGTGGCATCTCTAACCAATGATGGAAAGGCGGGGAAAAATTTAAATAGTTATTTAATCAGTTTGGAGTGCCATGTACGATAATAAGTGATGGAGGTATACATTTCTACAACATATCTTTTGATGCCCTCTTAGAAAGATAGCAAGTGCACTACCATGTTGCTACACCTTACCATTTGTAGACCAGTGGCTAAGTAGAAGTTGTCAATCAAGGACTGAAACAAATTTTAGAAAAGATGGTAAACAATTGCAGGACGGATTGGGTAATAAAGCTATATGATGCTTTATGGGCTTATAGAACTGCTTTCAAAACACCTATCCGAATAACTTTTATAGGTTTGTCTACGAAAAAGCTTGTCATTTGCCAGTCGAACTAGAACATCAGGCATATTGGGTAATAATAAGCGTTAAACTTTGATTGGAAGCAAGCAAGCAAAAAGTGACTTTTGCAACTAGAGGAACTTGAAGAGTTTCGTTTTAATGCATATGAAAACGACAAAATCTACAAGGAAAAGGTAAAGAAATGGTTGATTCTCGTCTTAAACAAAAGGAATTTAAAGTAGGAGATGCAGTTTTGCTATATAATTCAAGGATGAGGCTGTTTCTAGGGCAGTTAAAATCTAGATGGAGCGAACCTTTTAAGGTCATTCAAGTTTTCAATCATGGAGCCCTCAAATTGGAAAATGCCAATAAGGAAACTTTTAAGGTCAACAGGCATCGTTGTAAGTTATATTTTAGAGGAGCAATTCCTAAGGACAACGAAGTGATTTCCTTTTGTTTCAACAATTAAGACACCTCCATGGATGTAAGGTCAAGCTAATGATCATAAATTAGCATGTTTAGTAGTTTGATTGAAACTATTAGGTTCAGTTAGAGTTGTTTTGAACTTTTAATAAAATTTTAGTATTTTCAATTAATCTGGGATCACGACTTCTCTTACTCTCTTTAAGCAATTCCAAGATAAGAGAATAGGCTTAAGGCGTCCAACTACCACCTCTATCACCATCCCCGCCTCCATCACTATGAGACTTTGTTCTAACCCTTTTCTTTTCAAATTTAGTCCTTATTTTATTTTTGTTTTTACTTTAATTTATATTTCTTCTTGCTATGCATTTTTGCTTGCCTCCTCACATTGAGGACAATGTGTTGTTCAAGTGTGGGGAGAGCTATATGTTTTGCTTTGAATGTGAATTTTGCATATTGTATGATAGTTTGTTAGGTTGCATTTCTTTAATTTTGTCAATGTGTCAATGGCCTAGATGGATTGAAATTGATTTAATTTTAAACGTAGTCTATTAGGTTGTGAAGAGCCATTTGCTCACAAAATTAATGAATTAAGTTCTTTGGCTAAATATGCAAGTTAATTAGGATTTAATGTGAGTTGTCACCCTTTAAATTGTCACATTCATTCATAATTTAAGGTCTTTCAACTAAAATAGCTCTGCTAGTATTTTTTCATGAAAACAAGTAGCTTAAGCAACAAGGTAGGCAATAAAAAAAGTGTTTTGGTTAATTTTAAATAAATAACTATTCCACTAGCCTTCGGGTTATGAATAAAGCTAGTAGCTAGTTGAGAACATGAAGTAACTGAGTAACCTGATCAACACGCATTACAAATATATGTCTCTATGTCAAAAAGCTATAATGATGTTTTAACCAAATAGCTTAATAAAAAGTTGACTCAGTTGAGTAATCGTATCGACATTCATTACCAATGTTTGCCTCTGAGTAAAAAACTTGGTCCATGTTCAATAAAAAAATGATTTGTAATAAAACCTATCAAACTTGTAAATAGCTTAAGTTTTCATCAACACATACTTAGGAGTAGTTACAGAGTTGAATAACCAAAGAATTATTATTGTGTGTGTACAATTAAAAAGGGTGAGTAACTTGACATTTGAGTTTTAATTAACATATATTCTTATTTTAGAGTCCTAGATGCGGATTTTGCATGTTAATGATTTGAAATAACTTAAATGATTATGTTCAAAGTTAAATTTATTGTATGAAGTTGAAGCCATTGTCTCATTATTGCATTAATTTTTTGTGTGATTGTTGTTTTGTTTTCTTGAGGACAAGCAAATGTTTAAGTGTGGGGATTTTGATAAGTGTAATTTGCTTCATTTTTTAGGGCTTAGTTTAATATGTATTTAATTGTTAATTCAATCATTTAGTATGTGTTTAGGTTAGAAATATGTTAGTTTGTTAATTATTTATGTTTTAAAGTGTTTTTATGGTTTAGTACAAGTCTTTGAGATTAAATATTATGTTTTTAAGGTACCTAGATGTGTTTGTTAGTGTTTCAAGGTCAACATCAAAGAAAAGAGAAATTTTAGAGACATTTAGGACGAAACAACGACTTACAATCGTGGCATAACAGACTACGATCGTGACAAAAGCACTGGAGTTGGCCTACAATCGTGGCCCATATGCCACGATTGTGACAAAAGCTTAAGACATGGCCCATGTTCATGACAGAAGGCTTGGATGTGGCCTACGATCGTGGCCTGTGTCAGGTAGACGCTTAAAAACATCAACTTTTTAGGGATTTTTTGGACTTTTTAATCCTTGAAAAAATCTTAGGGCTGCTCAGAACACAAAGGATATTTAAAGAACAAGAAAAAGAGTTAGAAAAACCTTTTGCATTAGCCACTTTTGGAGAAATCCTAGAGAGAATTAACGAGAGATAGATAAAGAGAAGAAGGAAGAGATAGGAGGTAAGGAAGTTGACTCGACGTACTTCCTAGATTAGGTGTTTCCTGACGTCGCTACCTCTTATCGTCTGGTTAAATCGTATTTCCTATTATTTTCAATTTTATTATTATATAAAATTGAAATAACAACTAATGGGTGTCGAATCCATCAAAAATAAAATTTACTCCTAGAAAATCAATTAAATTGTAGCTAGAGCGAGTAGAGTCGTATCCACAGAGACTGGAGATTACTCAATCCTATTGACGAACAGGGAATCAAGAACGAGGAAATAAAAAGGGGGTTTTTAACTGATGAGTAAAAATTCTAAATTTAATAAATGGAAAGCAAATAGTTTTAAATTGAAAAGAAATCAGATTAATAGCATCTAGCAAGGTAATCTCATTCAAGTTCTAAGGTTGATCATAGAAACAAAGAATAAATCCAAATCCCACAATAGATTGGTTATGATTATTGAAAAGCTTCTAATAATCTAATCCTTCCTAAATTTTAGATTAGCTAGACACGCACCTATGACTAACCCCTTATTGACAAACAATTTTGATACGCGCCTAGGATTTAATTCGCTAATAGCTTTAAGAATTAGAAAGACCTAACCCTAATCAACAAGATCGACAAGCGTGATTGTTTAAATCAAATTATTCATTCTCATAATATAGTTTGAAAGTTTGGTTATAATCAAATTATATTACCTGCCACTGTCATTAAGACTAACTAGACAATTACGAATCTAGAAATCTTAATTAGCTAATTACAACCTTGCCAATTGCACAACGAGCTCTTATTGCAACAACTGACAAGATAATAATATCAATGAAACAAAAGATGAATAAATACTGCAGAATTTCAAGGATAAAAATTAAGTTTAGATCTCACAACTTATATGAACTTGAACTCGATTATCCTTCGCTAGACTAAAGTAGGTTTAGCCGCCCATGGCTATACGAAACTTGGAAATTAAGAAATAAGAGTCTTTAATTTCTTGGCAATTGACCCCTTCAATCTCCTGCTAACCTCCCTTTTATAGGTAGAATTCTATTTTTAAGAGAAAGAAAATAGGCTAAAGATTAACATCCCTAACTTCCATCACTAATCCCAAAAAAAATCTTCCGTTCCAGATCTGAAAAATATTTAAATTAAAAGCTCAGTCGCACCCCCAACTCTGAATCGGACGTTCATTCATGTGTGACCTTAAGTCGTGGCCACGACTTACTGCCCAGAATCTAGAGTCAGTTCAAAAATTACAGGTAAGCAGTCACGGCTCAAAACTTCAAGCAAAAGCAACCAAAATGTTTCCAATTGTACTCAATTGTCATCTTCTACTCAAAATACACAAAAATAAATAAATTCCACCCTTTCCACATGAATATTAACCCAAAGCATCAACAAAGTCTTTATTATAATTAGCAAATATTCACACCATCAACCTCCCCCACACTTATTATAAGCTTGTCCTCACGCAGAACTTCCGTCTATAAACCAAAAACACCCCAATTGATTTTCACACAGTCTCCCATCCATCCAAGATGCATCACACTAAGGAATACAACAAAGGCAATATAACCATCAATTCCTAGTTTTCTATAAACTAAGCAATTGATTCTAAAAATTCTTTTCAACTTAAAAGTTAAGGCTTGATTAATTACATCACACAATTGGGTTTCAACCTTATTAATTCAATACATAGGAAATCATTTACCAACCTACCAAGTCACTCAACTTAAATAAGGAACGTGAGATTGAGATACTATTCATTATAAGACATTTGCGGCTTGCTTAGGATGTCATAAGCCTTTTTATGCGATGACTATCCATTTGTGATGGCTGTCCCCGGTTACTCAACTCATCACAATCCTAGGTGGCTACTAGCACTGCTCATACTCCCTCTTTGCTTTTGGCCTGAGTATCGACATGGATTGCAAAAAGACCCCGAGTTACTTTGTTTTGTTTTTGTTTTCTCAGCAATGTTGAGCAACTAGGTGAGCTGACTCAACAATTCCTATGCATGTGACATAGATTTAGAGCAAGCAAACTTATATATTTCACTCTATTAATTCCAAGCCTCAAATTGTAAGTTAAGAAGAATTAAAAGGCTCAAACACTAAGAAGAATTAAAAGGCTCAAACACTCATTTTATGAAAAACTAAAAATAAACCTGATTATATGAAATTTATTAAAATTTAGCATGTCCCATCATTTCAAGATAAGAAAATTGTGTGAATTCAAAGTCAAGGATTAATGTCCTATCATTAAAACCATGTAAGTAGTAATTACTCCCCCACACTTAAACCTCTCATTGACCTCAATGAGTATCATATCAAAACACAAATATAGGTCAGCAAAGTATAAGGAGAAAAGAAGAGGAATGGTACTGTCCTGAGTGGTGGAGTAGGGAAAGTGAACTAAGACGGTGGAGTAGGTGGCGCAACATCAAAATGGTGGTGGAGAATGACAAGGGTAGCATCAATTTGGGCAACTGGAGTGGTGAGAGTCTCCAAGGCTTGTTCCATGCAGTGTAGGTGCTCCTCAGATGAAGGAGTGGGTGGTGGAGGAATAGTAGATGTGGACAGGGCAGAGATATACTGTCGTCTGGAGGATATTGAACCTGCAGGCATAAAAGATAATCTACCGTCCTTGGCTTGACAGATGAGGTCCATATGTTTCAAATTTTTAAGATCTAAAGGATGCAGAGGATAGGCGAGATGTAATCCAACACCACTCAAATTATCCAAATTAAGCAGATGCTTCTTCACAACTATATGGGTGATGTAAGAGCCTAAAATTAAAGGCCTATTGAAAGAAATCATAGCAGAGAATTGAGTAGCAAACTAACAACCTAAATCAATCTTCCTACCATGCACCATATGCCACAGGAAAAATAATTCAGCTTTGGATAAAATGGCAGAGCTGTCTTTTCTACCAGAAAAGGAAAAATCAAGGAATCTATGCACATAAAGCAAAGCAGGATCAACGATATAATGGGCTTTAGATCGGTTGGGGTCATAATCAGCTGTAAGGTTCCCAATCAACTCTCGATAAGGTTAACAACCCATAAGTCATCAGGATAATCACATAAAGAGGTCGAACGGGCATACTGAGCAAAGGCACTATCGTCAACAAAACCCAAAGCAACATTAAACTCAAAGATAGACAAAGAAAAAGGTTTACCCATCAAGGTGAATTTAATCAGGTCACGAGTCAAAATATCAAAAGTGTTATGCTTGTCAAAAGCAAAAGTAGCATAAAATTCCTAAACTAATTCTACAAAAGCAGGGTATTTGACAGAAACTTAACTTAACCAACCAATATTACTAAACAAATGCAACACATCATCCTGAATACCAAGAAGGTGAAGGGTATCATCATCAATAGATTTACATGGTACCATAGGATGACGCAAGAGGGAATCATACCTGGCTTGGTAAGCAGGATCGTAAAAATAAAGAGTACCCCGAACCCTAAAAGGTTGAATGGAACTCGTCCTTTTTTTAGATGATATCGAGACTTTCGCTGAGAAGGGGCTGAATCTTCACCGAAAGAAGAGTCCACTGGTTGTGGCTGTGGTGAGGGTGAAGGTGGAGCTTGGCATTTGTCTATTCTTGTTTGACGCCAAGTGGTCGGTAGTGGTGGGTGTGTGACGGTGGTTCAATTGGGTCAGGGGTGGGTGCGTTACTACAAGTTGCCGATATTGGTTAGGGTTACAGCAACTCCGACAGAGCCAATGGTGGTCGATTCATCGTGAGTGGTGCCCATTGGGTGGTGGGATCTAGTCTGGGTGCGTGATGATGTTGGCGACAGCTGGGAAGGGAGAGGGAAAAAGAGAGGTGTGAAGGAAGGGTTTATATATTTGGTAAAAATAAAAATAAAATAAAATAAAATGAAAAGTAATAAATAATAGAAAATTGAGACCACCACTATTAAACTTCAAAATTGACCTGCTCAGAGATTAGAGAATAGAGCGTTAGAGTAAACTCAGGGAAGAAGATGACAGGAAATTAGATAAAAAGAACACAAAAGTAAAAATAGAAGTAAAATAACAAGGATATGTAAGGCATGGGCATGCCTTGAACATGGGTTGCCTCCCAAAAGCACCTTTGTTTGGCATCCTAGGGTAGACATCTTACATTCCTAATTCCCTTGATGGACCTTAACTAAGGTAAATTCCTCGACCCCATGAGCTTGGAAGCCTTCATAGAAAGGTTTGAGGCGATGTCCATTCACCTTAAAAACCTTACGAGTGTCTAGACTTTGAATTTCAACTGCATCATGAGGAAAGATATTAGTAATAATAAAGAGGCCAATCCATTTAGATCTCAATTTCTTAAGAAATAATTTCAAATGAGAATGATAAAGTAAGACCTTTTGCCCAATTAAAAAGTTCTTCCTGGAAATCATGTGATTATAGAAGGCTTTCATTTTCTCCTTCTTATGTGGATTGACAGTCTTTTCAAGTATGGACTTAATTGTTGGACACTTCGGCTTGTCCATTTGTCTGTGGATGGTAGGCCGTGGAAGTACGATGAATCACACCATATTTGTGAAAGAGTATGTCAATGGCGCGGTTGCAAAAATGAGTCCCTCTATCACTGATGATTACTCTTGGCACATCGAACTTATTAAAGATATTAGTCCTAACAAAATCTACGACAGTTTTAGCATTTTCAGTTTGAGTAGCCTTGGCTTCCACCTACTGAGATACGTAATCCACAGTGAGAAGAATATAAGTATAACCAAATGATGGTGGAAAAGGACCTAGAAAATCAATACCCCCACACATCAAATATTTCACAAACGAGTATAGGAGTGAGTGGTAATTGATCTCTGTGTCCTAAACTACCAGTACGTTGACAATTAGCACAAGACTTGCAAAAAATATATGCATCAAAATAATGAAGTCCAATATAGTCCACATTCAAGCACTTTACATGCTATCCATTTAGGGCCAAAATGACTGCCACATGCATAAGAATGGCAGAACTTGAGAACAGACTCAATCTTTACCTTGAAAACACATAGCTTAATGACTTAGTTAGAACAATGCTTCCACAAATAAGGATCATCCCACACATAATACTTAGGTTCCCTTTTTATTTTGTCTTTTGTAGATCTAGTGAGCTCATCAAGTAAAGTATTAACAACTAAGAAATTCACAATAACGGCATACCAGGGAGCTTTATTATGCATGGACAATAAATACTCATCAGGAAATCTTGTAAAGGGCATGTTTTCCCAGCAATAGGTAGACGACTGAGATGGTCAGCAACCAAATTCTCAGACCCTTTCTTGTCTCTGATCTCGAAATCAAATTCTTGTAGTAAAAGTATCCAGCATATTAGTCTCGGTTTTGCCTCCTTCTTTTTGAGTAGAAACTTTAATGCTGCATGATCGGAATACACAATAACTTTAATTCCCAATAAGTAGGAACAAAAATTTTCTAAAGCAAAAACAATAGCCAGAAGTTCTTTTTCTGTTGTGGAATAGTTCCATTGAGCACTATCCAGCCTTCTTAAGGCATAGTATATGACTTGCAGATTTTTTTCAATACGTTGTGCCAATACTGCACCTACTGCCCTGTTATTGGCATTGCACATAATCTCGAAAAGATAATGGCAATTCAACGGTTGAATTATTGGCGCCAAGATCAGTTTCTCCTTTAGAGTGTCAAAGGCTATTTTGCATTCTTTGCTGAGCTTGAAAGGAACATCTTTTTGTAGCAATTTGCACAAGGGTTGAGTGATTTTCGAAAAGTCCTTAATGAAACGCCTGTAAAATCCTATATGACCAAGGAAAGAACGAATCTCCCGTAGATTGACAGGGTAAGGCATAGATTTTATAACGTCTATTTTGGACTTATCTACTTCAATTCCTTTCACAGACACAATATGTCCTAAAATTAATCCTTGATCCACCATAAAATGACATTTTTCATAATTTAACACCAGAGTAGACTCCAAGCATCTTTTCAAAACCTTTGTAAGTTTAGCTCAACATTCATCAAAGGAATTTCCATAAATAGTGAAATCGTCCATGAAAACTTCTATGATATTCTCAACATAATCAGAAAAGATACTGACCATGCACCTTTGGAAAGTGGCTGGGGCATTGCAGAGCCCGAATGGCATTCGTCTGTAAGCAAAGGTTCCAAATGGATAGGTTAATGTCGTCTTCTCTTGGTCTTCGGGTGCAACTAGAATCTGGTAAAAACCTGAATATCCATTAAGACATCAATAATGAGTTTTACCAGCTAAACGTTTAAGCATTTGATCAATGAATGGGAGAGGGAAATGATCTTTCCTGGTTGATGCATTTAATTTTCTATAATCTATATAAACCCACCACCCGTTTTGAACTCGGGTGGGTACTAACTCACCATCCTTATTCGTAATCATAGTGATACCTATTTTCTTAGGCTCCATTTGAACCGAACTTACCCATTTGCTGTCTGAAATTGGATAAATCATACTAGTATCTAGTAGCTTTATTATTTCCTTTTTTACGACTTCCATCATGGGGGGATTCAAAGGCCTTTGAGCCTCCCTACTAGGCTTGTTGTTCTCCTCTAAAAGGATCCAATGCATGCATATAGGTGGACTTATACCCTTGATATCCACAATTGTCCATCCTATAGCTTTTTTATACTCTATCAGCACTCTAATTAACTTCTTTTCACTGGGAGGGTGTCTCCTTCTCCTAAGAAAGTATACTTCAAGTGGCTAGGCAGTGACTTTAAATCCAATTTCGGTGGCTGTAGTACAGAAGGCAAGAGAGTGGTGTCAGATGTGGGTAATTCTTTGCAAAAAGTAGAACTCACCATTGGCTTAGATGCCTCCAACTTGTACACCACTTCTTGGAGCTCATGATGTGAGTGCTCTTTGTCGATCTTACTAATGTTGTCTAAATTTAAACTCTTACAAAGTGCAATCATTAACTTGTTTTCTGTATCTAATTCAAATGCAGTTTGGATTAATGGCTCGATAATATCAATGTTGAATACACAATTCACATCATTAAGATATTTCATGCCATCATAAACATTAAATGTAATCACTTCACCATCAAATTCCATAGTCAATGTTCCATCATGAACGTCAATTTTTGTCCTAGCAGTACTAAGCAAGGATCTCCCCAGAAGAATATTAGATGAGTTAGATGACTTATCATCCTCCATATCTAACCCCTTATTGACAAACAATCTCGACATGCACCTATGATTAACCCCTTATTGACAAACAATCCCGACACACACCTAGGATTTAATTTACTAATAGCTTTAAGACTTAGAAAGACCCAACCCTAATCAACAAGATCAACAAGCATGCTTGTTTAAATCAGATTATTCATTCTCATAATATAACTTGAAAATTTGGTTATAATTAGATTATATTACTTGCCACTATCATCAAGACGAACTAGACAATTACAGATCTATAAATCTTGATTAGCTAATTACAACCTTAGCAATTGCACAACGAGCTCTTATTGCAACAAACGACAAGATAATAATATCAATGAAATAGAGGATGAATAAATAATGCAGAATTTCAAGGATAAAAATCAATTTTACATCTCACAACTCATATGAACTTAAACTCTATTATCCTTCGCTAGACTAAAGTAGGTTTACCCTGTTGGGAACCATTTTTGGAACCCAACTCTTTCTTTAATACCATAAGTATTGGACCCCATTTTCGAAGCCCAACTACGGAGTCATAAAACATGAGGATATCATAACAGCTATGGTGAAAGATGAGAATATTTTGTATGTGATGAATCATTTGAGTTGAGATTTGGGAGATTTATGAAATCATTTTGGTAATTGAATGTTTAAGGAGTGTTTTTACATTAGGATAAGTGAATTTGGGAAGATTATAAGTGAAAGTAATGTTAGAATGGATGTAGGAAGCATTGGAGAGGCTTTAGAGGGGCTTGGGCATCCCCTATGTCCGTTAGACGGACTTTAGGTCCGTTAAACAGGCCTTCTCGAGTTTGTGAGAACCCCAGCATTGCCCATGTCTGTAATATCCATTAAATGGACTTTCTCGAGTCTATAATGGCCCCTAACCCTGTGTATGTTCGTTAGGCGGACGTGTAACGGACATACACTGTACACTCGCAAAATTTTGCAATTTTGACCTTCTAAATGGAAAAATCTCGCTTTGTTGTCTTCATAAAAGTTGTAGATCTTGAATTTGTACTTCAAAATTTCTAAGAATCACCTTAATCAGGGGTTTCTATAGAACGTTATGCCAATTTTCCCAACATAGGTACAATATGATTGAGGATATAAACATGTTTGATTCTTTTAGACACAACTTCATCCTCAGACCTCCAAATGAAGTGATTCATAAACCAATAGATTCCTAACACATTTTTATACCTTTATATAAAAATTGGTAGATTTTAGTTTTGATCCAAAAAAGATTGATCGAAAGATAGTGAGGGGTCGGTTGAGAGAAAATAACTGGGGTATGAACATACTTTGGTTTCTTAAGCATATCTTGATATATAGGGCTCCGATTGAGATGGTTCTTACTTCAAAATAAACTAGAGACCTAGAAATACAATTTTCTTTAAGATGTCAAATTGTGATCTTAGTGATTGACTAGTGTGGGCACACCACCCTTTTGGGATGATGGCTAATGAGGGTTATTTGAAATAACCCTACAAGGTATTATGTTCATGCTTTATGACTCCGTAGTTGGGCTTCGAAAATGGGGTCCAACACTTGTGGTATCAAAGACAGAGTTGGGTTCCGAAAATGGTGCCCAACAAAGCCGCTCATGGCTATACGAAACTTGCAAAATAAGAAATAAGACAATCTTTAATTTCTTGGCAATCGATCCCTTTAATCTCCTGCTAACCCCCTTTTTATAGGGAGAATTCTATTTTTAAGAGAGAAAATTAGGCTAAAGATTAACATCCCTAACTTCCCTCACTAATCCGAAAAAAAATCTTCCCTTATAAATCTAAAAAAATTAAAATTAAAAGCTCATTTGTGCCCCTAACTTTATATCGGATGTTCATTCATGCGTGACCTTAAGCTGTGAGCACGACTTACTGCCCGAAATTTGGAGTTAGTCGAAAAATTGCAGATAAGCAGTCATAACTCAAATCTTCAAGCAACAGCAACCAACATGTCTCCAATTATGGTCAATTTTCATCTCCTACTCAAAATACACAAAACTAAATAAATTCCACCATTTCCACATGAATATTAACCCAAAACATCAACAATATCATTAGTATAATTAGCAAATATTCACACCATCAACAATTGATGATAGGATTTTTGGATGTTGATGATGTTCTAAACTCACCCTCGCAGTTTTATTATTGATTTAATGAAATCTTATTGTTTATATGTTTGTTGGGTTAATTGTGGTTAAATTCTAGGATTGCATAATTTGGTAATAAACTAAGAGGGTGAATCGAATGAAAAACAATTAAATTGGGCTAACGAGAGTTAGGTGATTCAATATAACAAGGATTAATTCAAATCAATAATTGTGTAAAGAGAAATCTTGCATAGGTTGCTGATAGTTTATTAGACAACTTCAAATCTAATTAAGGTTTTGGATCTATTGTAATTAAGAGATTGCAATTCTTATAATCTGATTAGGGTTTATTGTAACATCTTGTTATCCATATTAAGGCTAGAATTGTGTATTATGAGAAATTACTGAGATATTAGAATATGCATATCATGCTTAAGTTAAATATAACATGCACATTTTTGCACATTCATATGATTGTACATGCACTCATTGACATTTTCTAGGTATAAATGAGTTATAAAATGTGATTAAAATGTGAATTGGCAATCTTGGTATATTTAGGTATTTTGTAATTTTTGGTAAATTTTAGAAAAATATTGAAATAAGGATCAATTATCGTATGACATATGGGAATATATGTATATGATAAATGGCTTGTATTTGTTGTGAACAGTGGCAGACTTGTTTTAGTGACATATGTAGTGCATGCAATATAGCCACATGGTCTTGTTTTGAGTAAGGAAAGATTACATGTAGCTTATGTTCTGGTTTGGAAGTGATTACTTTAGCTTTTCATATTCACTGAAAGCATTCAGCATGAGCTTTTGTTCCTTCTCCATCACCGAATATTGAATTGTCATTCTTGTTGGTTATTATTGATTCACTCTTACTGCTGTGAATAGCTTAATCAAGTAAGTAACTCTGATGATGTTTTTACAATGTAAATATATACATGCATGAGGAGTTTAAGAAGTGTAGTTTCGGTGATGAATAAACTAGATGATGGATTTGTAAAAAGGGGATTGTTCAAAAGCTGCATGAAATAGATTTTGGTTTGAGATTTGTGAAAGTGGATGTAGAAATATATGTACTCTGTCCTGGATTTGAGAAATACGAATATGACTATAAGTTGATGTACTATTCATGCATGAATATGTGAAGTGTTAACAGAAATGAATTTGAGTGAATTTAGAACTAAAGGAAAAGTTTAAGGTGATGCAGTGTTATGGGAGAAAGCATTAAAATGGAAAAGTTTATAATGAAATGAAGTTGTTGATAAAATTGAGAAATGCAGAAAAAAAAAAGAAAAGAAAAGTGCAGCAATCGGTGAATATCCATATATGTTATGTTTTTAGTGTTAATTTGTAATCTTGAATTTTGATCTTTTGTGGATGATTTTGAACATTAATAGGAGTTAAATGAATTGAAATAAGATAAACTAGAGAAGTTGGTTTAGAATAAAAAAAGAAAAGAGAAAAAGGGGTAAAAATGTGGTATGAAACCTCCATGATTAAATTGTATTATATAGCAAGATTTTAATAAAATTGTCTTCATGAAAGTTGTAGATCTTTCTTTTAGATTTTTAATTATATAAATTTTGAAATTTTTTGATTTCTTAATTGAAAGTTATGGAGGTTAGAAGTTAGAGAGTGCAACTGTAGAGTCGCGATCGCGACTTTTAAGGTTGGAGGCTGATGCAACATCCTTTGATCTTTTGACTATATATCCTTCATCCGACCTCCAAATAATATGAGGCTTAAACCATTGGACTTGTAACACACTAATCTATATCTCCACAAAATATATTAGCCATTTGAAACCTTTTATGAGCGATCGAGTGAAAAACGTGGGACAGGTTTGGTTGAGTGTGCACAGGCGTGAGTCCCTCACACCCATGACTTTTCTCTCACACCCATACGTCCCTCACACCAATGAATTTTTTACACCCGTGAGTCACTCACACCCATGACTTCTCTTCCTCACTCCCGCGAGTGTTTATTGGTTTTAATTGTCATGTCATGACACTATGCTCTCTAATAGTTTATAAACCCAAGAGGATCTTGCAAACTAAATAGTCTTGCTTCTTTCGATCTCCAAATGACTTGATTCTTAAACCAATAGATTCCTAACACATTATTATATCTCTATATAAAAATTGGTATAAAAATTGGTAGCATTCTGAATTCATTTAAAAAAGATTGATTGAAGGAAAGTGAGGGAATTTGTTGGAATAGTATAAACTAGTATGATTTCACTGAACCTGCTTAGGTATTTCGGTTATATCTTATTCTGTAGTCATCCAAATGGGATGATTTTTAATTTGGAGTGAACTATCAATATAGAGTTACAGATTATCTTAAGAAATCGAATTTTAATTCAGTCTCTAAGACTTTCAATGTTTGGATGGAAATTGAGTATGGTGTACTATTTTAGAATGAGAATAGTCTGAAAATATTTGGGGTGTAACTTTAAAATTACTAAACTAAATTGAATGATTTTAATGTCATTAGAAACTTAATATATTGTAGAATAAATTTTTAGAAGGAATTGTTGCCTAAGTTTGTCATTTACCTTATCATAATGATCATGTAAAGTTGATCCGAAAGTATGTTAGTAGAAAAGCCTGAAATGATCAATTAAGTTATGAAATTGTCTTTACATTATTTTATTGTGTTCCAAACCCTAAGTGCTAATTAAATTTAAGAAGGTTTTGATATCTAAATGATATGGTGATAAGAATTCGATATGATACCTGAGATTGTCACTGAACATGCATTGTGCATTTTTCATATACATAGATGTGCATAAAGGCATGCTTATACATTTGTGCAAAAGTGTGATATTTGTAAATGTGGTTTGTATGATATAGAGGAGCACATTAGACATCAGTCAGAAATTGTTAGACCATCCAGGCAACAACATATCGGAGCGTTCTTTGAGTCAACCTAAATGATTTTCTTAAGATTGTTTTGATTTGTTTGACCTCCAATTATAAACTGTTTGTGTTTTGTTATAAATTTCGGACTTAAAGTTCGAGAAGTTTGATATTTGGGTATGTATTGGAAGTGCTCTGAACTGATGTGAAATTCTGAATAATATTTGTATTCTTAACGAAAGTTGAATGCCAAACTTAGGTCTGATGACTATGATATTCTGACTGTGCATCATATGTGATTATTATACATGGCATATTCTATATTTGATGCATTTCATAAAATGCATGCTCAGATAAAGGTGTTGTGACCAAAGTAGCAAGTATATAAGCACTTATACGTAGAGCTTTAATCTATGATTTTCTGTTTCTCGATCTTTGCTCCGTGAATTCTTTGACTAAGCCCAATGGGGTAGGATTTGTATCTCTACGTGAAAGGCGCCTGGTCATAACAATAATAACGAATCTAAAGTCTCATATGCATTTGTAAATGTATATATCTGTTTTGATTAGCAATGATAACATGATCTACCATGATAATGAGAATATTGAATTATTCATGATCTGAATGAATATATGTGAGGTATGTGATTTTTGTTTTCACCTTGGGTGAAATCACCAATGATGGCTCACTCATTGAGTTCATAAAACTCATAAAAATTTTCAATGTCGCTTTTCAGGTATAAGAAAGGAGACCTAGTTTCTTTAACTAGGTTAGAGGAATATTTTGGATTTAGTTATGACTCAAAGATCTGTCAGCTGACATCAGAAGAGTTGTAATTTTGTATTTCGTAGTTTCTGGACTAGAACTTGTATAAGGATTGTAAAATATAGTGAAAGCTATTGTCAATGAATTTAATGAATGGATTTAAATTTGATGACTCTTAATTATATTATATGATGCCATATGTTAAGTTGGATATGTATTTTCTCTAACATACCATTATCATAGGATATGTACTTGAATGTCCTTGGATATTTAGGCATATACTCTATGGTAGTGGGATGGTTCAATTTTAGTATCAGAGCATGGTTTGGCATCTTTAGGGACACAATATGAACAACAGTAAGAGATTCAAATAGTAATCATAACTTTTGTTTGTTATCACCTTCCATAGAAGATCAAATTAGAGAGTTAGCTAATATGGAGTCCATAGGAGCCAATGTAGAGTTTCTTGTACCTGAGTTTGCTCAATTGCCTCCGAGAATTCTAAAAAGGTAAGAAAGAAAATACGATAAATTGAGAAAGTAGGGGGCTGTGGACTTCTATGGAAGTACATACCCAACTGAGTCAGAAGGTGGTTAGAGAGAATTGAAAGAGTGTTCAACCAGATGGATTGTGAGTCAGATGAAAGATTTGATTATGTGATCTCATTACTACAAGGTCCCGTATACCGGTGGTGGAAGACTGTTCCAGGTAGTAACACCAGACCTTATAGTTTAACCTGGTAAGATTTTTTGAGGGTGTTTCGAGAGAACTATATCTGAAGATTTATATGGATCAGAAGATGAAAGAATTTTTAGACCTGAAGTAAGGCAAACTCGCAGTGGCAAAGTATGAGATAAAATTCAACGAGTTAATCGGATAGGCAACTGCATTGATCTTAACTGAAGAAGATAAATGTAGACGATTTGGAGACAGCTTAAACATGGAGATCAGAACGAGGCTATCTATTTTAAATTTGGGTAATTTTACAAAAATTCAATTGGACTCGATTAGAATTGAACAGTTACTGAAGGATGGTTAGGGAGAGTATAGACTGGAGATGAGAGGAAAGAGGTAGGATGAATCTCAGGTTAATTTTAACAGAAGCTTCAGAAAGTGTCAAAATCGATCATCTCGATTCTAGTCTAGATTGAGATAATCTGAATCCTAATCAAGAGGTGGATTTGCTCAGTCTAGGGGAGGTAGAGGAGAAATGCCCTATAGCCAATCTCAATAGCTACCTAATTATAAACACTATGGTAAGAAGCATGGTGGTGAATGTTAGAGGTTAACAGGAGGTTGTTTTCATTGTGGCTCTATAGACCATCTAATCAAAGATTGTCCTGAGATGTTAGGACCACAATCTGGAGTTAGCGGAGGAATAATAGTTGAGACAATAGGTTAGTAGAGTAAAGTTGTCAAATCTACACAGAGAGGTAGAGGCAGAGGCAAAACTCAATCAGCAGGGCCCAGTGCCAAGACTGAGATGTGGAGTAATCAGACACAATCTCAGGCTAAGGTTTATGCCATCACCAAACAGGAAGCGCAGAACTCCCCAAATGTGCTAGTAGGTGTGTTGAATGTTTTTCATTTTGAAGCATATGCATTGATAGATCCAGGATCTACACATTCATTTATCACACCATATTTGGCATCTAGATTGCATTGTGAGCCAGAGATATTGAAATTTGGGTTAGAAGTGAGTACTCCACTGGGTAATACAATAGTGATTAGTGAGCTTTATAAAAGGTGCATAGTTTGGATTGATCAGGCAGAGTTAGAAGCTGATTTGATTGTATTGCAGTTAAAGGAAATAGATGTTATTCTAGGTATGGATTGGCTTATTGCACATCGAGTTGTGATGAATTGTTACACCAAAGAAATAGTTCTGGAATCCCCTAATCAATCGAGAGTGGTGTTTCGAGGAGTTAGTTATGCTGTGCTAGCCCGACTAATTTCATTTATGAGTGTGTTGAAAATGATTTGAGGTGTATGTGAGGCTTATCTAGCCCAAGTAGTTAATACTCATAATGAACAAACCATTCAGGATATTCCAGTTATTAGGGATTTCCTAGATGTGTTTCCTACAGACCTACGAGGTTTAACCCCAGAAAGGGAGACAGTGTTCACTATAGATCTTGTTCCAGGTACCACTCCTATAACATTTCCACCATATAAGATGGAACCTATCAAACTGAAGGAATTGAAAACCCAGTTGTAGGAATTGTTAGATAAGGGTTTCATCAGGCCTAGTGTGTCACCTTGGGGAGCTCCGGTATTGTTTATAAAGAAGAAGGATGGAACTCTAAGATTGTATATTGATTATTGGCAATTGAATCAGATAACAGTTAAGAATAAATATCCATTGCCAAAGATTGATGATTTGTTAGATCAATTGTAAGGAGCTCAGGTATTCACAAAGTTAGACTTGAGATCAGGATATTATCAGTTGAAAATAGCTGGGGCAGATGTACAGAAGAGTGCATTTGGAATAAGATATGGCACTTTGAGTTTTTGATGATGCCGTTTGGATTGACTATTGCCTTGGTAACTTTTATGGCCTTAATGAATAAGGTATTTCAACCTTATTTAGATCATTTTATGATTGTATTTATTAATGAAAATTTGGTCTACTCAAAGTGTAGGGAAGATCATACTACATATTTGAGATTTCTTCCCCAAATAATGAGGGAGAAATAGTTATATGCTAAGTTCAGTAAGTGTGAATTTTGGCTTGATCAAGTAGTATTCCTAGGTCATATAGTTTCTGGATAGGGCATTTAGGTAGACCAAAAGAAAGTAAAAGAAGTGATGAAGTGGAAGGCTCCGAGAAACATGTCTGAGATTTTGAGTTTCCTTAGATTAACTAGTTATTACAGAAGGTTTGTAGAGGGGTTTTTACTGATCTCAACCCCTTTGACAAAACTTCTGAGAAAGAATGTGCCTTTCAGATGGAATGATGATTGTCAGAGGAGTTTTGAGGAGCTAAAGCATCGGTTAACTACAGCACTAGTGTTAACCATTCCATCTGGCTCTATAGGTTCTATTATGTATAATTATGCTTCACGCCAGGGTTTAGGATGTGTACTGATGTAGCATGGTAAAGTAATAGCATATGCATTGAGACAGTTGAGGTCTCTTGAGTTTAATTGTCCAAGTATATGACTTAGAACTTGTTACAGTAGTATTTCCCTTAAAGATTTGGAGACGCTATCCGTATGGAGAAACTTTTCAAGTATTTACTGATCATAAGAGTTTAAAGTATCTATTGAGCCAAAAAGAGTTGAATATGAGACAAACGAAATGGATAGAATTATTGAAAGATTATGATTATACAATTGAGTATCATCCTGGAAAAGCTAATGTGGTAGCTAATGCATTAAGTCCAAATTCCAATAACAGTGTAGCTCAAGTGTAGTTATCGAGGTTACCAAGCCTACTTCATTTGAGAGAACTGAATGTTGAATTGAATTAGGGATAGAATGAAACATTGATAGCTACATTGAAGTTAAGATCTATATTGCTTGAAAGAATTAAAGAGGCTCCAATCAGAGGTCCAGATTTGGTAAAGTTAATTAAAAAGTTGAAAGTAAATATGGATTCTGATTTTGAAGTGAGAGATGATACATTGTATTTAAGGCAAAGATTATGCGTGCCAGATGTTGATGATTTAAGGAAAGAGATTTTGGAGGAAGCACATTTAGAAGCTTATGCTATGCATCCTTATATGACCAAGATGTATAACACGCTGAAACAACATTTCTGGTGGCCTGGTATGAAGAAGCAAGTAGCAGAATTTCTTTCTAAGTGTATAACTTGCCAGTAGTTTATGGCTGAGCATTAGGCTCTAGTTGGAAAACTACATTCGTTGCCTATTCCGAAGTGGAAATGGAAACAAATCACGATGGATTTCATCATGGGTTTGCCAAGAACTCCGAGACAGTATGATGCCATTTGTTTCATTATTGATAGATTAACCAAGTCGACTCATTTCTTGCCAGTGAGAGAAAATTTTTCACTAGATCAGTTAGCTCGACATTATGTGAATGAAGTTGTGAGATTACATAGGGTTCCAATGTCTATTGTATCGAATAAGGATCCTAGATGTACCTTGAGATTTTGGGGTAGCTTACAGGTTGCTTTAGGTACAACTCTAAACTTCAGTACTACATTTCATCCTCAAACAGATGATCAGAGCGAGAGGACAATCAAGCCTATTGAGGATATGCTCAGAGCTTGTGTTCTAGAGCTTTAAGGAGCATGGAATCAATATATAGCTTTGATCAAATTTGCCTACAATAATCAGTATCACATCAGTATTGGTATGGCTCCATATGAGGCGTTGTATGGTAGATAGTGTCATTCTCCTTTATATTAGGATGAAGAGGGTCTAAGAATTGTCGAAGGTCTAGATTTGATTCAGGACACTGTTGACAAAGTGAAATTGGTCCGTAGCAGAATTAAAGTAACACAAGATAGAAAGAATAGCTATGTGCATCAGCACAGACGAGATATGGAGCAGCAGGTAGGAGATAGAGTATTTCTGTTTGTATCACCTTGGCGTGACATGCTGAGATTGGTAAGAAGGGTAAGTTAAGTCCGAGGGATATTGGTCCATATGAGATAATTGAAAGAATTGGACCATTGGCTTATAAGTTAGCCTTACCTTCAAAAATGGTTCAAACACATAATGTTTTTCATGTGAGTATGCTTAGGTGATATCGGTCAAATCCAACTCATATGATACCGACTTAAGAGATTGAAGTCACTAGTAATCTCGGCTATGTTAAAGAATTAGTAAAGATAATTAGCTATCATAATAAACAATTGAGGAACCGAGTGATCCTAATGGTGAAAGCCCTTTGGAAGAATCATTCGAGCGAGGAAGCAACATGGGAAACGAAGGAGCATATGAAAAATTAGTACCCCTACCTATTTGATCATTTAGGTAAGAATTTTGAGGATGAAATTGTTTGTTAGGAGGGGTGAATTGTAACATCCTGTTATCTATGTTAAGGCTAGAATTATGTATTATGAGAAATTAGAATAAGCATATCATGCTTAAGTTAAATATGACATGAACGTTTTTGCACATTCATATTATTGTATATGCACTCATTGACATTTTTAGATATAAATGAGTTATTAAATGCGATTAAAACGTGATTTGGCAATCTTGGTATATTTAGGGTATTTTGGAATTTTTGGTGAATTTTAGAAAAATATTAAAATATGGACCAATTATCGTGTGACACATGGCAACATATGGATATGACAAATGGCCTGTATGTGTGGTGACAAGTGGGAGACTTGTTTAAGTGACATATGTAGTGCATGCAATACAGCCACATGGTCTAGTTTTGAGCAAGGAAAGATTACAAGTAGCTTATGTTCTGTTTAGGAAGTGATTACTATAGCTTTTGATATTCACTAAAAGCATTCAGTAGAGAACTCTTTCTTTGTTCCTTGTCCATCACCGAATATTGAATTGCCATTCTTATTGGTTGCTATTGATTAACACTTACTGCTGGGAATAGCTAAATCATGTAAGTAACTCTGATGATGTTTTTGCAGTGCAAATATATAAATGCATGAGGAGTTTAAGAAGTGCAGTTTCAGTGATGAATAAACTAGATGATGGATTTGTGAAATAGGGATTGTTAAAAAATTGTATGAAATAGATTTTGTTTTGAGATTTATGAAAGTTTATGTAAGTTGATGTAGACATATATGTACTTTGTCCTAGATTTGAGAAATACGAATATAGCTATAAGTTAATGTATTGTTCATGCATGAATATGTGAAGTGTTAGCAGAAATGAATTTGAGTGAATTTAAAACTAAGGGAAAAGTTTAAGGTGATGTAGTGTTATGAGAAAAGCATTAAAATGGAAATTTTATGATGAAATGAAGTTGTTGATGAAAATGAGACATGCAGAAAAAAAGAAAGAAAAGAGTAACAATCGGTGAATATCTGTATATGTTACGTTTTTAGTATTAGTGTGTAATCTTGAATTTTGATCTGTTATGGATGATTTTGCATTGTAATAGGAGTTAAATGAAGTGAAAGAAGATAAGTTAGAGAAGTTGGTTTAGAATAAAAGAAAGAAAAGAGAAAAAGGGATAAAAATGTGGTATGAAACCTCCATGATTAAATTGTATTGATCTAGGAAGATTTTGATAAAATTGTCTTCATGAAAGTTGCAGATATTTCCTTTAGATTTTTAATGATATAAAGTTTGAAACTTTTAGATTTATGTATTAAAAGTTATGGAGGTTAAAAGTGAGGGAGTGCGACTTAATTGCGACTTCGCAAGTTGACAACATAAGCACGATCGCGACTTCTGAGGTTGGAGGCTGACGCAACATCCTTCGATCTTTTGACTATATCTCCTTTGTCAAACCTAAAAATGAAATGAGACTTAAACCATTGGACTCATGACACACTAATCTAAATCTCCACAAAATATCTTAACCATCTGAAAATATTTGGAAGAGATCGAGGGAAAAAGTGGGACGGTTCTAGTTGAGTGTGCACAAGTGTGAGTCCCTCACACCCGTGCCGTTTCTCCCTCACACCCATGACTTTGTCACACCCATAAATCACTCACACCCATGAATTCTCTTACCCATGCCCATAATTGTTTATTGGTTTAGTTGTCACATCATGACATTGTGCTCTGTAATTGTTTATGCACCCGAGAGCATCTTGCAAATTGAACAGTCTTACTTCTTTCAACCATAACTTTTTCCCTAGACCTCAAAATTAGTTGATTCTTGAACCAATAGGTTCCTAACACATTATTCTACCATTACATAAAAACTTGTAGCATTATAAAGTGATTTGAAAATTATTTATTGAAGGAAAATTACGGAATCTTTTGGAATAGTATGAACTGGTATGATTTCACTAAACATGCTTGGGCATTTCGGTTATATCTTATCCTATAGTCATCCAAATGGGATTATTTTTTATTTTGTGTAAACTAGAGATATAGGAATATCTAAAGAAATAAAATTTTAATTCATTCTCTAAGACTTTCAATTTTTGGATGCAAATTAAGTATGGTGTATTGCTTCAGAATGAGAATAGTCCGAAAATATTTGAGGTATAACTTTCAGATTACTAAACCAAACTGAATGATTTTGATGTCATTAGAAACTTAATACATTGGAGAATAACTTTCTAAAAGGAAGTGTTACCTAATTTTTTCATTTACCTTATCAGAATGATCAGGTAAAGTTGACCTAAAAGTATGTTATTAGAAAAGTCTGAAATGATCATTTGAGTTATGAAATTAACTTTACACTATTTTATTATTGTCCAAACCCTAAGTACTAATTATATTTATGAGGGTTTTGATATCTTAATGATATGGTGATAAGAATTCAATATAATACCCAGGATTGTCATTGAACAAGCATTGTGCATTTTTTATATACATAGATATGCATAAAGCCATGCTTATACATTTGTGCAAAAGTTTGATATTTGTAAATGTGCATTGTATGAAAGCGTACTATGAGTCAATCTTGATGATTTTCCTATGGTTGATTTGATTTATTTAACCTCCAATTATGAACTATTTGTGTTTTGTTTTGAATTCAAGACTCAAAGTTTGAGGAGTTTAATATTTGGGCATATATTGGAAGTGCTCTGAACTGATGTGAAATTCTGAATAATATTTGTATTCTTAACGAAAGTTGAATGTCATACTTAGGTCTGATGACTATGATATTCTGACCGTCCATCATATGTGATTGTTATACATGGCATATTCTGTATTTGATGCATTACATAAAATGTATGCTCAGATAAAGGTGTTGTGACCAGAGTAGCCAGTATATAAGCACTTACTCGTAGAGCTTTGCTCTGTGGTTTTCTGTTTCTACTCGTAGAGCTTTGCTCCTTAAATTCTTTTCTGACTGAGCCCAATGGGCTAGTGTTTGTATCCATATATGAAAGGCACTTGGTCACAACAATAATAATGAATCTGGAGTCTCATATGCATTTGTAATTGTATATATCTGTTCTGATTCGCAATGATAATATGATTTGCCATGATAATGAGAATATTGAATTATTCATGATCTGAATGAATATTTGTGAGATATATGATTTGTGTTTTTTCCTTGGGTGAAATCATCAATGATGGTTCACTCATTGAGTTCACAAAACTCATAAAAAATTGCAATGTGGCTTTTCAGGTACGAGACAGGAGACCTAGTTTCTTTAACTAGACTAGAGGAACATTTTGGACTTAGTTATGGCTCAGAGGTCTGTCAGCTGACATCAGAAGAGTTGCAATTTTATATTTTGTAGTTTCTTGTGTAGAACTTGTATAAGGATTGTAAAATACAGTGAAATCTTTTGTCAATGAATGCATTGAATGGATTTAAATTTGATGACTCTTAATTATATCTTATGATGCCATTTGTTAAGTTAGGTATGTATTTGCTTTAGCATACCATTATCATAAGATATGTACTTGAATGTCCTTGGATATTTGGTTATATGCTCTATGGTAGTGGGATGTTTCAATTTTGGTATCAGAGTATGGTTTGGCATCTTTAAGGACACAATATGATCAATAATGAGAGATTCAGACAATGATCATAACTTTTTTTTGTTATAGGTCACCTTCTATAGGAGATCAAATTGGAGAGTCAGCTGATATGGAGTTTGTATAAGCCAATCTAGAGTCTCTTATACTTAAGTTTGCTCAAATGCCTTCAAGAATTCTGGAAAGGCGAGAAAGAAAATGCAATAAACTAAGAAAGTAGGGGGTTGTGGACTTCTATAGAAGTATAGACCCAACTAAGGTAGAAGAGTGGTTAGAGAGAACTGAAAGAGTGTTCGACAAGATAGATTGCGAGGCAGATGAAAGATTTGATTATACGATCTCATTACTGCAAGGTCCCGCATACCAGTGGTGGAAGATTGTTCTAAGCAGTACTACCAGACCTTGAAGTTTGACCTGGGAAGATTTTTTTAGGGTGTTTCGAGAGAACTATATCTGAAGATTTATATGGATCGAAAGATGGAAGAATTTTTTAACCTGAAGTAAAACAGACTCACAGTGGCAGAGTATGAGATAAAATTCAATGAGTTAATGGGATATGCAACGGCATTGACTCCAAATGAAGTAAACAAATGTAGACGAATTGAGAATAGTTTAAACATAAAGATTAGAACGACGCTAGCTATTTCAAATTTGCTTAGTTTTGTAGAACTTCAAGCAGCCTCGATTAGAATTGAACAGTTACTAAAGGATGTTCAGGGAGAGTATAGACCGTAGATTAGAGGAACAAGGTAAGATGAATCTCAGTTTGATTCTAATGGAAGCTTTAGAAAGTGTCAAAACAGATCATCCGATTCCAGTCTAGATTGAGACAATCTGGATCCCAATCAAGAGGTGGATTTGCTCATACTGGGCGAGGTAGAGGACAAATGCCCTACAACCAATCCCAACAGCTGCCTGATTGTGAACACTGTGGTAAGAAGCATGGTGGTGAATGTTGGAAGTTAACGGAGCTTGTTTTCATTGTGGCTTTGTAGATCATCTTATTAAAGATTGTCTTGAGATGTTAGGACCACAGTCTGGAGTTAGAGGAGGAACAATAGTAGGGCTATTAGATCTACACAGAAATGCAAAGGCAGAGGAAAAACTTAGTTAGCAGGGCCCAATGTTAGGACTGAGTTGTGGAGTAATCAGTCGTAATCTCAAGCCAGGATCTATGTCATCACCAGACAGGAAGCGCAGAATACCCCAATTGTGGTAACAAGTGTGTTGAATGTTTTTCATTTTAAAGCATATGCATTGGTAGATCCAAGATCTACACATTCGTTCATCACACCGCATCTAGCATCCAGATTGCATTGTGAGAGAAAGATATTGAAATCTGGGTTAAAATTGAGTACTCCTATATTAATTCCACCATATAGGATGGTACCTATTGAATTGAAGGAATTGAAAGCCCAGTTGCAGGAATTATTAGATAAGGGTTTCATCAGGCCTAGTATGTCACCTTGGGGAGCTCTGGTATTGCTTATAAGGAAAAAGGATGGAACTTTGAGATCATCTATTCATTATCAGCAACTGAATCAAATCAGTTAAGAATAAATATCCATTATCGAGGATTGATGATTTGTTAGATCAATTACAGGGTGCTCATGTATTCACAAAGCTAGACTTGAGATCTAGATATTATCAATTGAAAATAGCTGAGGTGGATGTACCGAAGAGTGCATTTAGAACAAGATATAGGCACTTTGAGTTATTGGTGATGTCATTTGGATTCACTAATGCCCCAACACCTTTTATGGCCTTGATGAATAAGGTATTTCAACCTTATTTAGATTGTTTTGTGATTGTATTTATTGATAACATTTTTGTCTACTTGAAGTATAGAGAAGATCATACTACGCATCTGAGATTGGTTCTCCAGATAATAAGGGAGAAATAATTATATGCCAAGTTTAGTTAGTGCAAAGTTTGGCTTGATCAAGTCGTTTTCTTGGGTCATATAGTGTCTGGACAGGGCATTCAGGTAGACCCAAAAAAAGTAGATGCAATAATGAAGTGGGAGGCTCTGAGAAATGTGTCTGAGATTCAGAGTTTCCTTAGATTAGTTGGTTATTATAGAAGGTTTGTAGAGGGATTTTCACTAATCTCAGCCCCTTTAACAAAACTTCTGAGAAAAAATGTTCCTTTAAGATGGAATGATGATTGTCAGAGGAGGTTTGAGAAGCTAAAGCATTGATGTTAGCTATTCCATTTGGCTCTGGAGGTTATATTGTGTATAGCGATGCTTCACACCAGGGTTTAGGATATGTACTGAAGCAGCATGGTAAAGTAAAAGCATATGCATTGAGACAGTTAAGGTCTCGCGAGTTTAATTATCCAAGTACATGACTTAGAACTTGCTGTAGTAGTATTTGCCTTAAATATTTGCAGACACTATCTGTATGGAGAAACTTTTCAGGTATTCACTATTATAAGAGTTTGAAGTATTTGTTGATCCAGAAAGAGTTGAATATGAGACAAAGGAAAAGGATAGAATTTTTGAAAGATTATGATTGTACAATTGAGTATCATCCTAGCAAGGCTAATGTGGTAGCTGATGCATTAAGTCCAAAGTCCAATAGCAGTGTAGCTCAAGTATAGTTATCGAGGTTACTGAGCCTAGTTCATTTGAGAGCACTAAATGTTCAATTGAATTTGGGATAAAATGAAACATTGATAGCTACATTGAAGTTGAGACCTGTATTGCTTGAAAGAATTAAGAAGGCTCAGAGCAGAGATCTAAATTTGGTAATGTTAATTAAGAAGTTGAAAGTGAATATAGATTCTAATTTTAAAGTGAGAGATGATACATTTTATTTAAGGTAAAGATTATGTGTGCCTGATGTTGATGATTTAAGGAAAGAGATTTTGGAGAAAGTACATTTAGCAGCTTATGCTATGCATCCTGGTACGACCAAGATGTATAACACGCTAAAACATCATTTCTAGTGGCCTGGTATGAAGAAGCAAGTAGCAGAATTAGTTTATAAGTGTATAACTTGTCAGCAGGTTAAGGCTGAGCATTAGGTGGTATGAAGAAGCAAGTAGCTTAATTAGTTTCTAAGTGTATAACTTGCCAGCAGGTTAAGGCTGAGCATTAGGTTCCAGTTAGAAAATTACATTCATTGCCTATTCCAGAGTGGAAATGGGAACGAGTCACATTAGATTTCATCATCGATTTACTGAGGACTCTGAGACAGCATGATGCCATCTGGGTCATCATTGATAGATTGACCAAGTCGACTCATTTCTTGCCAGTGAGAGAAAATTTTTCACTGGATCAGTTAGCTCGGCGTTAAGTGAATGAAGTTGTGAGATTATATGGGGTTCCAGTGTCTATTGTATCAGATACGGATCCCAGATTTACCTCAAGATTTTAGAGTAGCTTATAGGTAGCTTTGGATACAAAGTTGAATTTCAGTAATGCATTTCATCCTCAGAAAAATGGTCAAAGTGAGAGGACAATCAAGATTGTTGAGGATATGCTTAGAGCTTGTCTTTTGGAGTTTCAAGGAGCATGGGATCAATATGTAGCTTTGATCGAATTTGCCTACAATAATCAGTATCATAGCAGTATCAGTATGGCTCTATATGAGGCGTTGTATGGAAAAAAGTGTTGTTCGCCTTTATATTGGGATGAAGAGGGTCTAAGAATTATTGAAGGCTCAGAGTTGATTCAAGATACTGTTGACAAAGTGAAATTGACTCGTAGCAGAATTCAAGTAGCACAAGATAGACAGAAGAGCTATGTGGATCAGCATAGACAAGATATGGAGTAGCATTGGGAGATAGAGTATTTCTGGGAGTATCACCTTGGCGTGGTGTGCTGAGATTCAGTAAGAATGGTAAGTTAAGTCCAAGGTATATTGGTCCATATGAGATAATTGAAAAAATTGGACCATTGGCTTGTAAGTTAGCCTTATCTTCAGAAATGGCTCAAATATATAATGTGTTTCATGTGAGTATGCTTAGGCGATATCGGTCGGATCCAACTTATGTGATACTAACTTAGGAGATTGAAGTCACTAGCAATCTAGGCTACGTTAAAGAACCAGTTAAGATAACTAGCTATCAGAGTAAATAATTGAGGAATCGAGTGATCCCAATGGTGAAAGTCCTTTAGAAGAATCATTCAAGCGAGGAAACCACATAGAAAACGGAGGAGATATGAAAAATCAGTACCCCTACTTATTTGATCGTTCAAGTAAGAATTTTGAGGATAAAACTTTTTGTTAGGAGGGAAGAATTGTAACATCCACAATCCATGTTAAGGCTATAATTGTGTATTATGAGAAATTACTGAGAAATTAGAATATGCATATCATCATGCTTAAGTTAAATATGAAATGCATATTTTTACACATTCATATGATTGTACATGCATTTACTGACATTTTCTAGGTATCAATGAGCTATTAAATGTGATTAAAATGTGATTTCGTAATCTTGGTATACTAAGGGTATTTTGAAATTTTTGGTGAATTTAAGAAAAATATTAAAATATGGACCAATTATCATGTGACACATGGCAACATATGTATATGACAAATGGCTTATATGTGTGCTGACAAGTGGAAGACTTGTTTGAGTGACATATGTAGTGCATGCAATATAGCCACATGGTCTGGTTTTAAGTAAGGAAACAGCAGCACAATTGCGACTTCTGAGGTTGGAGGCTAACGCAACATCCTTCGATCTTTTGACTATATCTCCTTCTTCTGACCTCCAAATGGCATGAGACTTAAACCATTGGACTCAAAACACACTAATATACATCTCCAAAAAATATCTTATCCATATGAAATCATTTCGAGTGAGCTTAAGTGAAAAAAGTGGGACGGGTTTGGTTGAGTGTGCACAGGCATGAGTCCCTCACACCTGTGACTTTTCTCCCTCACACCCGTGAATCCCTCACACCTATAAATTTTTCACACCCATGAGTCATTCAAAACCATGAATTTTCTTCCTCACACCCGTGAGTGTTTATTGGTTTTAATTGTCCCATCATGACACTATTCTCTCTAATAGTTTATGCACCCGAGCATGTTGCAATCTGAACAGTCTTGCTTCTTTCGACCATAACTTCTTCTCTAGACCTCAAAATGACTTGATTCTTAAACCAGTATGTTTATAACACATTATTATACCATTACATAAAAATTGGTAGCATTATGAATTGATTTGAAAATATTGATTGAAGGAAAATGAGGGAATCTATTGGAATAGTGTGAACTGGTATGATTTCAATAAACATGCTTGGGTTTTTCGGTTATATCTTATTATGTAGTCCTCCAAATGGGATTATTTTTTATTTTTAGTAGACTAGATATATAGGAACACTGATTTTATAAAGAAATAGAGTTTTAATTCAGTCGCTAATACTTTCATTTTCTGGATGTAAATTGTGTATGGTGTATTGTTTTAGAATGAGAACAATCCAAAAATATTTGGGGTATAACTTTCAAATTACTAAACCAAATTGAATGATTTTGATGTCACTAGAAACTTAAGACATTGGAGAATAACTTTTTGGAAGGAGGTGTTGCCTAATTTTGACATTTACCTTATCAGAATTATTATATAAAGTTGACCCGAAGGTATGTTGTTAGAAAAGTTCGAAACGATCAATTGAGTTATGAACTTAACTTTACAATATTTTATTATGGTCCAAACCCTAAGTACTAATTGTATTTATGAGGTTTTTGATATCTAAATGATATAGTGATAAGAATTTGATATGATAGCTGGGATTGTCATTGAACATGCATTGTGCAATTTTGATATATATGGATATGTATAAAGGCATGCTTATACATTTGTGCAAAAATGTGATATTTGTAAATATGTTTCGTATAATATAAAGGAGCACATTTGATGTCAATCAGACATTGCCAGACTATCTAGGCAATAGCATATCAGAGCGTATTATAAGTCAACCTAGATGATTTTCCTAGGATTGATTTGATTTGTTTGACCTCTAATTATGAACTGCTTATGTTTTGTTATGAATTCCGAATTTAATGTCCGAGGAGTTTAATATTTGGGTATGTATTGGAAATGCTCTGAACTGATGTGAAATTATGAATAATATTTGTATTCTCAACAAAAGTTGAATGCTGGACTTAGGTCTGATGACTATGATATTCTGACAGTGCATCATATTTGATTGTTATACATGGCATATTCTGTATCTGATGCATTACATAAAATGCATGCTCATATAAAGGAGATGTGACTGGAGTAGCCAGTATATAAGCGCTTAAATGTAGAGCTTTGCTCTGTGATTTTCTATTTCTATATGTAGAGCTTTGTTTCATGAATTTTATTCTGACTAAGCCCAATGGGCTAGTATTTGTATCTGTATGTGAAAAGCACTCGGTCACAACAATAATAACGAATCTAGAGTCTCATATGCAACTATAATTGTATATATCTATTCTGATTCGCAATGATAACATTATCTGCCATGATAATGGGAATATTGAATTATTCATGATCTGAATGAATATATGTGAGATAAGTGATTTGTGTTTTTGCCTTGGTGAAATCATCAATGATGGTTCACTCATTGAGCTCACAAAACTCGTAAAAAATTACAACGTGGCTTTTCAAGTATGAGACATGAGACCTTGTTTCTTTAACTATATTAGAGGAACATTTTGGACTTAGTTATGGATTAAAGGTCAATTTGCTGACATCAAAAGAGTTATAATTTTGTATTTTATAATTTCTTGTCTCGAACTTGTATAAGGATTGTAAAATACGGTGAAATCTTTTGTTAATGAATGTAGTGAATGGATTTAAATTTGATGACTCTTAATTATATTATATGATGTCATTTGTTAAGTTGGATATCTATTTGCTCTAACATACCATTATCATAAGATATGTACTTGAATGTCCTTAGATATTCAGGTATATACTCTATGATAGTGGGATGTTTCATTTATAATTTAAGGTTAATGGTTATAACTCGAGAGAGAGTAATCAACCCCAGGACCTTCTAGAACTAATAATCTGATAATTCATAATCATTTAGGTTAGTACTAAGGATTGGTAAAATTCCCTTTCTCTCAATTGGTAATTCCTTTAGGTTAATTCTTGGGTGTGTGCTGTAATTGTTGAATTATTAATATTTTTGTGATTGATTTCTGATTTAATTTGATTGAATTGAATTGAATTCTTGTTTTAGTTCCTTTACATCTTGAATTTTTTCAATTTATTTTGGCCTTAGATTTTAGGATTAGATCATCCCTTATCGTGGGATCGACACCTTAGGTACTACGCGAACAAATCGCGTACTTGCAAATTACCAAGGATATTATTAAAACTTACACACACCAAACCACAAATCACCTACCGCTAACTTGTTTTCCATTTGGTACCCTTAAGCATAAAGTCACAAAGCTGGTTCTAAACCGTTTACCCGAAACTAGATAACCATTAGTTATAGAGCCAGTTCTGCATCATTTACCCACAACTGGTTAACCACTAGTTACGAAGTTATTCTACATCACTTATTCGTAATTAGTTAACCATTAGTTATAGAGCTGGTTCTACATTGCTTATCTACACTAAGTTAACCACTATACAACGATATAATAACATGTATAAAACCTTACAGTGTACCATAAACTAAAAAAAATCATCTTTCCTTTTTATCAACCAATAACATAACTTTAATGTAACTTTAAATCTTATGAAATTCAATTTTCAAACTTCAATTTATATATTACTGAAACATAAACATATGCTAGCAATATTCACGTTTAATGTATCATTTACATAAAAAATATAATTATACAATTTAAAATTACATGTCATCAATTCTTTTTGCAAATAATCTATTCATATAAAACAATTAAAAATACTCTCACTATTTTGCAAATTTATTTCTAACCATACTCACGCGTTTTATGTCTCTCCTTTACCTACACAAATTGCATTTCACTTAGGCATGTATTTCCAAATTTAGAAATAAGACATTAAAACTATATATTCAATTTAACCGAACTCGAGATTAATATCGTATAACTCTTACACTAATCGCATTTCTGCCTACTTTTGTAAGCTAATATATTGTTCTTTGTTTCAAAGTTTAACTTCAAAAATTACTTAAATACCATCTTTTACCCATTCTAACTTATCAATTTCTTTAAAACACTATCTCGACCAATTAATTCACCATAACTATAATCAAACTTTGACAACTCATGTGAACAACTACGTTTCCTCTTAAGGCCCAATTATCCTCACCACACATACATATATTGTCATTTCATTTTCTTTCCAATTCTTCAACACTATTCACCCAAGATCCGTGCCAAGCATCATCAAACACTTCTTAAACCATTTCAACTTCATTACTTTCCATATACACCCCATATACTAAGTTTTTTTTCCAAATAATAACTTAACACTTCATTTAACAATTCCAATTTCACAAATACACTTAATGACTCTCTTTAAGCACATCCAAAAGGTCATTACATCATAACCATACTTTTATATGAAAAATGCCCTTAAAGCTAAACTTAACATATTTCACATTAAACTTTTTCAATTCAATTCCATTTGATTTCTAGCACTTAAAACCAATCCAAATTCACTTCCATTATATTGTAATACACATTTAAGTCATAAAATTTCATTAACGAATTTTTATATAATCATACACCCTTTGCTGAATTTCAACCAAAACCAATTCCAATTCCATTCCTTTTCATTTCTTTACTTTATTAGCATCAAAAACATGTTATGAATATCATAAAACATCAAAATAGAATTTTTGGATCAAATCACACTAAAAAGACCTAGCAATGGCTAATTATTCCAACTTGATTTCTCGGTTTACTTTCTTAATTTCATCCCTTAAATGCTTCTAATCTTATTATCTACTCCATGTCAAGTCAAAGGTCACCATTGATCTTAAACACATCCATCCCACTCAAAAACTCATAAAAATTATAAATTTAAATTAGGAAAACTTACCATTTTTTCTTCCAATCTTTTGGGTAATTGATGACTAATTAGGCTTGATCTAGATCTCTTTAAACTCAAGCTCAAAACCCATAAGAAAGGGCTGCACTCTTCTTCTTCTCCTCCTTGGATGAAACTTCACCTTGGTTTCTCTTTTGTTTTTGATCTCTCACGTTTATGTTAAAAGAATGAAGCAATTTGTCTTACTTTTTGCTTTTTATACTCGATTTCATTTCCTCAGTGGCCATCTCTAATGACTCATTAATCCACTAACACCATGTAAAAAGAACAAATTGCCTTTTAATGAATTTAATTTATTAACTAACCAAGTTATGAAAATATTCCGTAACCATCTTGTTATCAACTTGATCATGAAAATACTCTAATTAGGGTTAATACTTATTAATTAGATGCTTTATAAAAATTTTGAATGGGTTTAAAAGCATTAATACCCATTTTTCCCAAAAATGACATTTTAGTCCTAAACTTGTAGAACTCCAGAATTCTATCCAATCAGACTTATTTTTGATCCATTTCAGTATCATTAAACTCTGATACTTATTCCAAATATTTTTCAATATTTTGGGGTTAGGTCCCTCCAATATTCACCTAGATCTACTATTCATCCAAAAACACTTCTCCACCTTAGCCTTTTTCATTCTGTCTTCTGTTGTAGTTCTTAAAGTAAGGAGAATATTAAAAGGGTCTAATGGATGCTAATTGCCAAATTAAAATGAGATTTATTTTCATTCTTAATAATCTATTGAATGTTTATTTTTATCTTGTCTTTTAACTTTATTTTTTTTCCTCCAAGTCCATGAAGTATTGGCCCTTGAGTGAATCTCTGTAATGCTTTTTCTATGCAAATATTCAACATATATTCATTTTATCCATAATGATTCTTTATTTATGAATCATTAACATATTGTCTTTGTAGGAAATATTTTGTTCTAAAAATTTATAAGGGTTTTTATTTTTTTATGTAAGTTGATTTTTTCAACTTATTTTGGTCTTGAATTAGTTATTACTATTGCATGTACAAAGATATTTTCTTTAATTCCTTTTAACATGCTTTATGGTTTTAAATGGAAGCATCTAGTGTGATGGCCAGTATGTATATAGATTCTTAAGGATAGGCTTCTTTAGTTAAATTCTTCTTGCATATTAAAGATGATTATCTAAGCCTATGGTCTACTAGTAATTTGTTTTATAAAGGGAAAATACTCTCTAAAAATTAGTAAGGAAGAGATAAGAGGTAAATCAAGATACCTAATTGGAAAATCTTCTTGTCTAAATTTTCAGAGGAAAATAAAGAGCCTACTTAACTTAAGATTTCCTAATGAAAATAAAGATAGAAGATTTTTTAGAATAATTGATAGTCTAGAGAATTGCTTCAAAATCTTTTAGTGCTTTAAGGAACATACCGATATAGTATAGATTAGCATGGAAAAAATAGTAGGTCATCTGCAAATGATAAACTAAAAACTCTAGCTCTTTAGCAATTTTGGTGGAATTTAAAATGGTTTGTGTTGATTAATTTTCTAATTAGACGTTGCAAAAATTTTGAATATACAAAAAAGAAGTTAAGGGAATAAAGAATTTCCTTGATTTAGTCCTTTGTCTCCTTTAAATTATTTAATGTACTCAATATTAACTAATTTTTGTTATGAAAGAAAGAATATATGAAGCTTTTAGGCAAAAGGTTAAAATTAAGTTCATACAAAACTATACAATTGAAACACAATAGTACCTATACATCAATTATACTAAAATATCACTAATAATTACACTTAGTAATCAAGTACCAAAAGTTGATCAGAGGAAGTTAATTAATTCTCCAAGTGATTTGAAATTGAGGACCAAAATAATGTTTATCCTTATAGGTAAAAATATGTTGTTTGATTTTATAGCAAATGACCAACAGAATAGTGTCTATGTTGTTCTAGGAATAATAAAAGATGTAAATGTTTCTCTTTTCCTATAATTCATATACTAAGTAACTGAATGCAACTCTGAACACCTATAAATATACTATCAAACAAGCAGGCCTGGGAGAATAACCAAATGGTTGCTCTAACAAAAAGTTGTTGTCCCATCATCACTAACCATATGCATTCAAAATTAAAGGACCCAGGGAGCTTTACGATACCGTATTTTATTGGTAATCTAAAGTTTGATAAATGCTTAAGTGACTTAGGTGGAAGTATTAAACTTACGTCTTGATCGATTTTTAGGAAATTTGAGGCTAAGCGATGTGAAGCCAACTGTTATGCTTATTTAGTTGACATATTAATCAATCAAGAAACCGCTGAGTGTGGTAGAGGATGTCATCATCAAAGTGGACAAATTCATTATTCCTGTGGACTTTGCAGTATTAGACCTTGAAGAGGATAGGAATTGCCCACTCATTTTTGGTAGGCCATTCATGAATAGGGGGAGAGCTTTGATTGATGTTCATGAACAAAATCATCCTTCAAACTGGTGATGATCAAGTAGAGTCTAACATGAACAAAGTTTTGAAGAATCCAAAGGAAAGCATCTCTTGTATGAAGATAAAAAAATTTTATGAATGTATCAAAGAGTAAGAGGAGAGCTGCAATGAAGAAGCGAATTTTGAGGAAGATGAAACTAAAGAAAGAGAAGAGGAGGAGTTGGGTGTTCAGTCCAATCAAGAGATTTTAGTGAGAACAAAAGCACCTATGCCACACTCTATTTTACTACCACCAACTCTTGAGTTGAAGTATTTACCTACACACCTTAAGTATACTTTTCTAGGAGAGGGACAAACTTTACCCATTCTTATTTCAAACCAGCTAGATGGAGAATAAGAGAGTAAGGTTGTAGGGATAATTAGGAAGTGGATGAAGGCTTTAAGATGGAAAATATCTGACACAAGAGGTATAAGTCTTAATATGGTGATGCATAGGATTAAATTGAAAGAAGGGAGTAAAGTAGTGAGGAAAAGACAATGAAGGTTAAACCCTCACATGAATTTAAGCAATCAAGAAAGAGGTTGTTAAATTGTTTAACGCGGGTATCATTACCCAATTTTGGATAATGAATGGGTGAACCCTGTGAAATATGTACCTAGAAAAGGAGGTATGACAGTAATGAAGAGTGAAAATGGTGAAATGATCTTTATTCGAACATTCCTTCTTTCATGCATAATTTTTCTTATTTTTATGTAACATTCGCAAGATACTCCATTCAACATTCATGCAACATCCACTCCATTTTCACTCAATTCATTTCAGTTTTGAATTAAAACATAAGAATTTATACCAAAAATCAAGATATGAATGCAAGCAAAATCAATAGAAATTAGACACAACAATTCCCCTACATTTAAATTATACTTATCCCCAAGAAAAATAAAAGATACTAGACTATATAAGAACAACCAATGAAAACAAAGATTTTCCCAAATAATAGTCAAAGATATCAACGATCATTTCAATAAACATAATATGAGAACTTGAAACTTATAATACTATATGAACAAACTATTCTCCGCATGCTTAGCCAAAATTAACAAGTACTTCATCATAAAGACTATTAATAAGTGTGATAGACACTCACTCTACTCTTCGTCCTCTCATGCATTCAAATGTAGGATATATTCACTCATCATTCATTTCATATAAGGCATCTACCATAGGCTTGCTAACTAATCCAATCTCCACCACTCATATCAAACACAAACATCAATCCAAAGGTCTTTATTTTGGTTGTAGTAAGCTTGGGCTAAGGGTAAGAAAAAGAAAAATCACAGTTTAAACTCACAAAAAATTTGAGCATTTAAAATAATAAAGAACAATGAAATATAAAACACTCAATTCTTTTCTCTCATTTAACAAGGTTAGCACTCCCCTTTTTACGTCTCTCCTCTTTCTTTTCATTTTTTTGGTTGTCTTCTTTACCATTTGTTTCTTTTCTATTTCTTTCTTTCTGTTTTTTCTTTTTTCTTTTTTATTTTTAATTAATTATTTATTTAAAACAAGGAAATCAAACGAAGAATAATATAGAGGAGAGATAATTGCTACAACCATACCCATTCCTAACGCAATAGCCAACTATATGTTATAATCCCATACTTATTCAAGCAAGTACTTCCTAAACCCAGAAATACCATTTCAAATGCTCAACTTGCCTTATGGTAGGTACAATAAAGAGAATAAATAATTAAGGTAAAGGCTCATATTTTGGGTTTAAAGAAAGAAGAGGTTTCATCTTAAGCTTAAAGGGGCTCACTAAGGGTAACATTATGGTATCTTTTTAAGCAATAAGGGTAAATCGTAATTGCATTCATCATTTGGAGAATTGGTAGGTTTCAAAACTTTTTAGAAATCTTATGTACAGCGGAAGCAATATATATCCAAATCATCATGCCAATCTATACATGATATGGTATAAGGATAATAATAGACATGAACAAGATGAAGAGTATTACCGACTCCTTTGCTACAGCTTTAATTCCTTGCTGCGTTATCCTCTCCTTCTTCTTGTATCCAAAGCCTTTGCTTTGTCAATCTATCTTCTCCTTGTTGTTGTATCCTCAACCAATTTGATTTACCTCTTGTTCTCCTAGGACAACTTGGTTAACAAAATCCTTTGGTGGGAAAGGAGAAGAAACA
>JAOQMP010000004.1:28686714-28706321 GCA_027563575.1 Erythroxylum pedicellare | reverse complement strand
TACTTCGTCGTGGTGAGGCCAGACTTTCTCTGTGGAGTATTTTTCCCAAAGGGTGCGATTGCTTGATCTTGGAACTTCACCATAGCGAAGCCAGATATTCAATGCGGCAAACTTTTCTCAAAGGGTCCTTGGAAATGATTCCATAGTTTCGCTGCAGCGAATCCGCCACTGCTGCCATCGAAATTTTCTTATAATTTGAATGCTTTCAACTTTTCTCTCGTATGATCTTTACCCGACCGCCTCAAATGGTCACCTTAGTATAAGTATCGATGTAACATCCCGTTCCCACACAAAGGGTTAGAAACCCAGATTTCTATGATTGAGAAAATAGCAATGAGAGATTAGGAAAATGCATTTCATGCTTATGTATAATGTTAGCATATATACATGTGAATTTGAATTTTTGCACACACTAAAATGATTGCACATGCATTCATTGACAATTTTTGGGTATAATTGATCTATAAATGTGATTATATTTGTAATTGTGAATTATATGTGTTAAGAATTGATATAGAGAGTATATTCATTGACTCAAAATTTTTGATGAAATTTTATGAATTTTTTGGAAATTTTAGATATTTTGGACTAAGAAAATTTTCCATGTGGCAAAATAAATTATTAAGTGGTAGTAGAATTTACTATCTAATAGAAATGGAAATTTTGATAAATAACTTTAGGATTTTTTTTGACAAGTGTCATTGAAAATTGGGAGATAATTGGAGTAGAAATCGGAATTGATTGGACTAGTTAGAAAAGAGAACTAGTTTAAATTCATGGGAATTGGACATGTGGCAAGTGACACGTGTCACTTACCAAACCAAGTCCTCAATCCCACGATGCTTTCGTTTAATTGAAAGGCCAATAAAGGTCTTGCATTTTGGCTTTCTTCTACTTCATTTTCGTGGCTTCTTCTTCTTCTCTTCTTCTCCTTCGTGATTTTTATTCTTCAAATCTCTACCCCTGTTGAACCTCTCATCTTCCATTTGTTACTCTTCCACCTTGCTCTCTCTTTCATTCCCACCAAAAACCCTAACCTTCCAACCTTAAAGATGGTAATGATCGTGGGATGTATTTGAAGTTAGGTATTTTTGATTTTCTTGAAGAGTTTGAAGATTTGGTAGCTAAATCAAGTAAGTTATGTTTTAATTTTTTTGGGCAATGTTAAATGGAGAATTTATGATGATACTTAAAGGTTAATGCATAAAATGGTGATTTGTCTATGTATGTGTCGTGGATGATGAAGAGCTTGTAAAAAAAAATTTCTTGAGCTATAGAGATGTTTTGTTTCATAAAAATGCTAAATAATGGGTTAGGAGTTGTTTTATGGATGATTGATGTTATATATGAGGAGTAAGAAATTATGAGTTATGCTACACACGTTTGTAAGATAGATTGGTTGTGAAAAGGATGTTTTGATGAGAATTGGGAGTTGATGAATAAGTACATGAATATATCTTATTTTAGGAGTAATGATCAAATTTAGATCATGCTTTATTGGTAAATGAAATTGAGATGAAATGGAGTTGAAAATGGGGAGCAAAGGAAGTAGAAAATGGTGATCTTTGTACAAGTTATGTTAGGTATAAAAATCTGGAAAGTTTGAGGATGATTAACTGGAAAATGTTCATTGAGTATGCCTCATTCTTTTAGCCATAACTTTTTCTCTAATTATCCAAATGAGATTATTCTTATTTGGATTAAAGTAGAGACATATAGCTACATTTGTTATGAAGAAGTTGAATTCAAATTATGTGTAGAAGAGTCTTAAAATCTGACCTGAATTTGAAAAACTGGGTATACATCTGTAGAAGTTCGTCGAGGCAAACTCCTTGCTTCGCCGCTGCAAACTTGAAGGATTTAGCTAGGATTTCTTTCAGGTAAAGTTCACCGCGGCCAACTCTAGGTTTTCCCCTGGTGAATTTGTGAAATTTTAGCGAGAATTTCTCTCTGGAGGAGTTCGTTGCAGCGATTTCTCAAGCTTCGCCGCGGTGAACTTTTCTCTACACTGAACATTTTTCAGTATTTTAGGAATATCTTTTTCTATAGTTATCCAAATGGATTTATTCTTGATTTGGAATAAACTATAGACATAGGGCTACAAATTATATGAAGAAATAAATTTTTGAATCGGGCTCTAAGAGTTTCAATTTGTTAGTGGAAATTGAGTATAAGGTACTATCTCAGAATAAAAGCAGTTCGAAAATATTTGGAGTATAACTTTCACAATATTGAATCAAAATGAATGATCTTGGTGTCATTAGAAACCTAAGACATAGGGGAGCAATTTTATAGAAGAAAGTGTTCTCAAATTTCCTCATTTACATTATCTAAATGATCAAGAATAGTAGGCCTAAAAGTCAACTTTTTGGGAAAATTTTGGAATTTTGATCAATGAGTTATGAATTGTGATTTTAATGGTTTTATTGGGATCTAAACCATAAGTATACATGGTACTTATGTGAGTTGGTAATACAAATGTCTACGTGATGAAAATAATGAATAGATACTTGAGATTGTCATGAACATGCATTGTGCATATTTTATGTACATACATGTGCATTGTAAAACCCTTACAATTGTGCCAAATTATGATATGCGTATATTGTTGTTATATAAAAGCAACTGAAACGTCAAACTCCAGAGGTTGTCGGAACTTCTAGACATTAGTTTCATGAGTGACCTTTGAGTAACCTAGACGGTTCTATTCAATTATTTGTTGTGTTAGATTATGTTTGAATTGCTTCATGAATGTGAATTGAGTTGTGTTGATTTCCGGACAAAAGGTCCAATGATAGATGACTTTTCTTATAATAATTATAAGAGAACAAAAATAGATGATGTCATGTAAAATGAGTGATGTGATTGATCGTAGCGTGCCATTATTTTAGGTCATATACTGAAATGTCCTCAGAGCGTTCCGGTATATACCCTAGAGTAAGGGGGGCGCTGTATATGTAGTTAGCCTGTTGAAATTGGCTCATATGTCACAAACTTCAAAGGATGTGTTATTAATGGTTGTTGAATTGAAAAGTTACGGTGATAGTTTCACAATTCAAAACAGGGGAGTAATTGTGTGCAGTAACATAGGACGCAACGAAGAAAAGATGGATTTTTATTAGATATTACATGAAATATTACGGTTACAATTTATTGAGTGCAACCAAGTGGTACTCTTTCGTTGTAAGTGGATAAAGAAAAAGGGACCATAGATATATGCGTGTAGTTATATTCGATTTGTGAAATCTAACGATCATTTAATGTTAGTAAAACAAGTTTTCCATATAATAAAAGTCCAAAAGACGTTGCAGAAACAAACCCCCAAGATGTTAATGAGTTGTCATTTCCATGAGTGATGAGGGTCACAATAGTGAGATGTAGGAGGTTGATGCCTTAGATGTTACTTGCATTTGGTCCACTTAAATATGATTTAATGAGATTTGAAATTCAATCAGATTTACAGGTAGGAAAAAGAAAGAGAGATGCAACAGTTTTCACGAATTAACTTTTTTTTGCATATTTTAAATTACATTTTCCTCCATGTTCATGTCTGTATGCTTTTTTCTAGGAGACGTGGTAATGCTTACTTTGCTTTCGAAGAACGTTGCACATGATATGATAAATTTATGAAAAAAAATGACTAGTATAATTAAAATAAGATTCAGGTGAAATTGAGAAAAAGGTCTTTATTCACAATGTCATAATCACCCATTTATTTATAAACAAGAAGAAAATGTAAAGAAGACCTTTTTTCTTACACAAATAAAAACATGCTTTCAAATCAAAGTCGAAAGTGTCTTCCTCACATTTCGTTCTTTTTAATAAGACTCATCTCTCTCTCTCTCTCTCTCTCTCTCGAAAATCAATACAAAAGTTTCGTTAGTCTTTAGTTCAAATCGCCATCGAAGGGTTTATCCTTGCAAATGACTACAATGCAGTAGACGCAACATTTTCCTGGCATGGACTATGAAGCTTCAGATAGTAGCGGTATGCTTTCCATTTCTCATTCACTTCATAGTTTTACGCAGACATTTGATTTCTTCTTTGTTATATGTGGTTAGCCGTATCCAAAGACTAAATCTTGGAGTCTCTTGTACAAGGCTTAGGGTTTTAGTATGGAGGAATTTATCTGGTTTTTATTTCTCTAAAGTTTGTTGGGTTCATCAGTGAGGGCGTTTTACGGTATTAGGGTTTTGAGCGAACAGAGGGTTTTGGGATTTAAAAACGGGCAGTCGATCCATTTTCATAGAGGAGATTCACCTGTCTATCGGTGAGGTAAATTTGTGGAACAGAGCCAGAGGTTGTGTTACTGTCTGGTTCGGGTTTTATCACTTTACTTTGATTGAATTCCTCCTACAGATGTAAATTTTTGGCTATGCCTTAGCTGAGATTTTTCTTCTGTTTTTTGTGACTTCTAAATAAGGTGAGAAATTTGAATTGAAGAGGAAGTTAAATTATTTCCTGTTCTCTTATAGATTTCTAAAGCTTCTCGCTTCTCTCAGTTCTTTCTTATGAAGTTTTTTCATTACGTAGTCTGTAAATGTGACTGTTTGCAAAACTAGAGTTGCATTTTCACCTCCCCAATTCTCCATGACTTTATTGTATTTGTAGGAGTGGATAACTGCAAAAATTCTGTATATTTTCTATTTTTCTAGGTTTAGACCGTATTTTGTATGCAAAGATGAGAATATAGGTGAACTCGGAGAGTTAAGTTAATAGAGACGAATTTGGCGTGGGATTTTAATTTCCTTTTGAAAGAAACGAAAAATGATGAATGAAGAAAACCAAATAAACGGAGAGTGGAGTTGGAAATCAATAAATGCGAACAGTTGTCTCATCTATATTAGATTGTTTACTTGGAAGTTGAAACCCTTAATTTTGAAGCTTGTAGGTGCCTACTTAATATTTATCACCTTTGTCTGTGGTTTGTATTTGATCTGACCATTTGTGCACTTAATCCTGGTTCTGAAGAATATATTTTACTAAAAATTCATTCTGATATCGAATTATATTGCTTGAATGGTGGCTAATATTATTGGTCTCAAATTGTGATCGTTTTTCATTTAGTTGGATGACTGTGTAAAGAAAAATGACTTTCACATGACAACAAAGTCACTAACTGCCAACTATTTATACTTATGAGGTTGGGTTTTCTTATGTTTGGAAGAGAGCGGAAATTTCTAAGCTTGTAGAAGGGTCTAAATTTAACTACCATTTGCAAGAAAAAAATACCATATCTGTGAATGAAGTTTGTGAGTCACCTGCATGAATTTTTCTTTCCATTTTACCCTATTTGGAGCTGCATCCTAATGGATTCGATTTTTGTTGTGCCAAACTAGACTCAGATCAAAAAATTAAATTTGAACTCCAGTTGTCTGATCAACATGTATGCTTACAAGATCATTATAAGGCCTTGATCGTCCACCTTCCTTTATAATATATCATATTATAATGTCATTGGCTATTTAGGTACTGATGATGATATCCCCCAAACACATCAAAGTGGTTATCACAAGGGATCAAGAATTGTAGGCAACGGAAGATCTGCTTTAGGTACTAGCTTATATTCTAGAATGCACACTGATATGGAGGCCCAAATTCATCATCTTGAGCAAGAGGCTTACAGTGCTGTACTGCGTGCTTTTAAGGCTCAATCTGATGCCATTACTTGGGTATTTGTTTTCTCTGGTTAATCGTCTTTGTATGCTTCAATTATATTCTTTCCTGTTGATCAGATTGGATGCTTAATAATTTTGTTTTTTCAGGAGAAGGAAGGTTTGATAACAGAACTCAGGAAAGAGCTTAGAGTGTCAGATGATGAACATAGAGAACTATTGACAAAGGTGAATGGAGACGATATCATCCGAAGAATAAGGTTTGAATACTTGATGAAATAAGCCAATTGTGAGAAACTATAATTCAAAAAAAGGCTCATACATTGTAATGGATTCAGGGAATGGAGACAGGCAGGGGAGCTCCAAACTGCCAGGTATGGTGCAACACAGCCTGTTCATGATGTTTTACCCAGCCCTACCGTATCAGCCTCTCGTAAAAAGCAAAAGACATCTCAAACGGTACTTTTCTATGGCATTATGGTGTAACTGGCTATATAATGTCTTTATAACTTTTAAGCCATATTCATCATCTTCAACTGCAAATTAAATGCTACTACTAAGACACCAGCAAAAGACTGCATATTTTTACTGATTGTGTTGTTATAGAGGTGAATTCTAGATTACTACTAATTTTCCTTTCTCGTGTCTTCTACTTTTTTAACAGAGTCAACATTTGCCTGGTTTATCTTCCATGCAGTACCATTCTACTGGGTCTACTGGAACTCGACATTTAATCAACCGTAGTTCTTTTGGTGCTCATGTGGCAAATCATCCTCCTGAAGGGACAACTTATGATACATTGATTGGAAGAAAGGTGTGGACAAGGTGGCCTGAGGACAACAATTTTTATCAGGCTGTTGTAACTGATTACAACCCTGCTGAGGTATCTTTTAAAGGATTTGGATGGTGGATGACAATCCCTATAGCTTTTGTTAACATGTGAGCGTATGCTTTAAAATCTAGTTATTTGTTAATAATACATTCAAGATTCAGAGCATGGCTGCTTGCAAATTGTGTGGCTGATGCCTTTATTTTGGCATTTATGGACATTTCCATCTGCAATGCAATGCCAAATTAACGTTCAATATTCTGAGTTGTGCTGTCATCTTTTCAAACTCAATGTTTTTGTTCTTTGTATGTTTAGGGTTTAACCCTTTTCAATCTTCTCTTTAGGGTTATATATCGTGTCATTTTGTAATTGGATAGTTGAGGCTTCCCTTTTCAATTCTCAGTTCTTACTGTTTGGTTTGATTATCGTATATCTTATTTCCAGTCGTTGTGACTCAGTTTAATAATTTACAGGGACGGCATGCACTAGTCTATGACATTGGCACTGCAAATGAGACCTGGGAATGGGTTGACTTCAAGGAGGTATCTTCTGAATGTATTGATGATCAAGATATATAATTACAGTTTTTTTTTGACACTGTTGATTGATTTTGGTTTGTACCACTTATAAGGAGATTTAGACATGCGAGTGAATTATCATTTAAGTCATTACTATTTTACATTTATAGTTGTTTTAGTAAGTTTGACTTTTTGTCTTTTTGATGCAATAACTTCATTTTGTTCTTAGAACTAATTGGTGGAATTAGAAATGTGTTGAGTAATTTGGCTGTTTTCTGAAACAAAATATTGGCTTTGTAGCTTATGTTTATTCACAATGAGAGAAGATGCGGGGGATGAATCATTACTTAAATTAATTCATTGGATTAAAGAAGCAAAGTGAGACATTTTATTGGATTTGTGGATGTGATAATTGTATTGTCTTAAATTGTCCTTTCTTTGAGTATTTTATGCTCTGTGCAGGTTTCTGTTTAATGTTCAACATTTAGATTTCATCACTTTTCCTTGCACACTTGCATTTGAATTTTTGTTGGCTAGCTATCATGTTGTGAGTAAGAACTGGATGGGTTAGAGATCAATATGTAAGTGTTGAGTTTTGTTGAAATCGTGCAGGCATTCAGGCACTGCAAGGTTGCATGGGTTTTGGATAGGTGTCAAATTGTTTTGGAGTGCATCTAGTTGTGCTTTGTCTTAAGTTTAAATTTTCTCCGTGTCCATTATCAAAGGTGTACTAAGCCTTGTTTATAAATCAGATCTAAGGCAAACTATCAGAGATTGTATGAGTAGTAGGTTGTTTCATTGCCGCTCTACTGTTCTTCAGAGTTGAAAGCTTGGACTTGCTCAGAATAGATATGTTGGTATCTGTGAGATTAGGCAAGAAGAATATAAGTCCTTGAAATTTTCATTTAGTCTGTTTTGGGAAACAAACTGTCTTGTGTTTATGCTTCAAATTTCTTATCCACAGTTATGGAATACTACAAGCGGATAGTGTGCATTGTGATTATAAGGCTTAGCTTGTATAACGGAATGGTAAAAATGTGAGGAGAGAGGGGAACTGTTCTATCAGAAGTAACTTTTCTGATATATTTCCTCTATTTAATGAACATGTGTCTACTTGGAGAATAGCATTTTATGATAATGCTGCTATGCTGGCTTCATTTGTCTATTATGGTGATTGCTTATGGTTTCTCAAATGAAAAAAACTGACAAAATTTTGGCATCTTCTTAGATATCTCCAGAGGATATTCGATGGGAAAGTGAGGATCCTGGAACTTATCATCGCGGCGGTCTTGGAGGACCAGGCCGTGGTATTAGGATACCCATGAACCGTGGTGCTTTCATACAGGGCACCGGGAGAGGTAGGGGACCAACCAAAGGTCAATCTAGAAGAGAAATTACTTCAATGCAGAATGGTTTTGCAAAAACATTTCTTGATGATATTGAATTGCTCAACACAGATACACTGGTTAAGGAGGTACATCTAACAATTTGGGTATGTTAATGTGCTCTGTTACAACTGTTCAGCTAATTCACCTTTTATATTGGACATTTTGCAGGTGGAGAAAGTGTTCATCTTGAGTCATCCTGATCCTATTGAGCTTGAGAAGGCAAAGAAAATGCTAAAAGTAAAGACCATAATGCAAATTAGCTGGTGTTATGATTACACTCTTTTCAGCTAATGGCATTGCTTGACTGTTTTATATTATGCAGGATCATGAGCAGGCACTTGTGGCCGCAATTGCAAAGCTTGCAGAAGCATCTGATGGTGAAAGCGGTAATATGAATGAGTGGTTGTGTATATGATATTTCTTTCTCATGTTGGCTTATAGCAGCATTTCCTTTGTTGCTTATAGTATCGTGCTAAGTAAGTATGCGTGGAGTTCCAGTTTTTATTAAACAGAAAAGGGGGACTTTATCTTTATGTTCTTCATGATTTTCTGGTTATCATGCCTAGATTGATAACTCAATTTTGTTAAGCCTTGACGTCAAACCAGTTGAGTTTGACCAGACTTGTCATATTATTCTATTCAAGATGTGATATGCATAGAACTGAAAGCAGTATGACCTAATTATACACTGATATTTCCTTTGGCATCAAATGTGGTCAAGTGGCAGAGGTTGGTGAATCTATTGGCTTAAAGATCTCTTTTCTAATTTTGTTTGTTTTCTCATCAGATGGAGAACAGCCATTCTTACACACGGAAGCAATGGAACATGAATGACAATGGCAGAATCAAGGTGTGGAAACTTTAAGGTTTTATTGATGGGAGGCCGAAGCAAAGAGAGCGATGATCTAAAAGCATAAACATTATTACACCCAATAGCTTAAACCAACTGGTGGTTACTCCTTTGCATCCCTTTTTGGTTGGAGTTCTACTTTCACTTATGTTCTCCTAGATGGGGAAAGTCTTACATCTGTAACATACCCATCTAACCTGCTATTCCTACTGGATAATCAATGTATTCTGAGCAATGTCAAGAACTGTATTGGTGGGACATTTTTTGCATCTTTTCGTTCCTGAGCTATGATGTAAACAACTACCAATTCGTGTAAAGAATGAATAGCTGCTTTTTTCTGACATCGTTTGCTAACTCCTAATCTGATGTGTCACAAATTCTCCGAGTCTTCTGCACAGTGCTATATGGGAACTAATAGTTGTTTACATTTTGACACAGGTAGTAAAGATAATAGTAGGAGTTTATTTAAATTTTTTATGAAATGGTAAGGTGAAAATCATACCTTTAATAAGTGTTTAAAGATTATTTTTAAGGTTACATCGGATTTTAGTTCGTTCAAATTGCTCAGTTGAAATATAACATAGTTAAATTTATAATTTATATACTAAAAGTTGTGAAAAAAAAGTTAACTTAGTTAAGATTTAAGGTATTACTAGTATCATTTGAAATATCATAAATAATGGTAGAGATAAACTTTTTAGGAAACATTAGGAAGTAATTTATATCTTTGCTAATAAATTATGTTCATATTATCTGGTGCAAATTCAGCTACTATAACTCATGTGATAAAAGATAGTGAAAAACAAACTTCTTTACGTAGGGTTAAAGACTAACTGAAACTTCTATTTGTGCTTTAAGAAATGCGGTATGCAAAAAGATTGGACATAGAGAGAAACACAATTGCAGATGAATCCACAAGCAAAATCTTGAGAGGAGGCAAGTTTTGAAGGACTCAAATGCGAAAGACAACATTTTGGATTTTAGAAAATCTAGTGAGTGAAGACCGACTGGTCAATTTTCCAACACTTATCATTTAGAAATGAAGCCTTTGTTAGACAGCCTAAGTGTCATTTCATATATGAGACCTTGACAACTATCAAGTTTTAAGTATGGATGAACCAACAAAAACACTCTGTTTGATGTTGTGCATTCATGTGTTGACTTGAACACTCTTCCATAAGGAGACACCATCTGCCATTAAAATTTTGCATGATTCAATAGCATTCGTTGATGACGTACAGAAAATCAAACAAAAAGATAACGACTAGTATATGACAAGGGGAAACGGGGATTTGTGTTATAAAATTGACACTGAAAACATGAAATGCGGAAGAGTATGTGGTGACAATTGTTGGTTGTTTTATTTATAGTCATGTGCAATATATGTAGGGAACATCTAGAGTTTGTTTGTCCATACAAACTTTATTTCATCTTTTTTGCATCAATAAATGATCCATTTTATCTTCTATTGTATTCCATATTTATCAACCTTGAAATCACTAGGTTATATGGTATATTGAAGGTGTTCAAGTATATTCTACGGTGTTCAATAGATTGACTTATATTGAAGGTGTTCAAGTATATTCTAAGGTGTTCAATAGATTGACGTTGAGAATTTAGTTTATAGATTTAGTTACAAATATAATGGAATATTGTGCATAACTTTAACCTCAGATATATCTTTATAATAATTGTTATTAGAGTCTTCATAGTGAAAAATAGCTAATGGACAAAATTTGGAGGCAATTTGGGGAGAGTTACTAATTTAAAACATGAATTATGTCCTATCTTGGAAATTGATGTTGTGTAAGTCACTATACATTTCGAACAAATTAAAGATGATATTGATGGTATTCAAAGGCATCTAGATGACATTTTTGGTGGATTAAACAAAATAGTTGGTGTGCTAAAAATGCATTGGTTCTCTTATGGAACAATACTAATCAAAAGGGTGGCCTCAACAGGGTAGCACAAACTAGTATTGTTAGAAAGTCTCAAACATTGTGTTCATTCCATTGGATGATTTTAATGTCATCTTTGGCATAGACTTCCTCAAGCAACGCGAGGCAATAGTATATCTACGTTTGGAAAGAATCATGTTTATGAAGGAACAAGTCCTTTATATTGACAAAGAAAGTAGTAGAAATCTTAAATCCCTATTATTTCAGCAACAGTAGTGAAAAAGAGTTTAAAACATAGGAGAACATGTATCTTGTTACAATGATAGAAGTGAAGGAAAATGTAGTCATGAACGTTTGAGATGAGAGTGCCACTTTGCTAGAAACTTACCAAGACGTGATACTAGTATACTTGCCTAATAAAATTCCATTAAGAAGGGTGATTGATCACCAAATTAACTTAGAACTAAGTTTTGTTTACCTTACACATGGGCCATATCATATTTCAAATGGAATTGAAGAAGTCTAAAAAATAGTTGGCAATTGTTAGAAGCATGGTATGTTCAACCCATAAAATCTTACTATGGTGCTCCTTTTATCTTCCAAAAGAAGGTAGATGGTAAACTATTGATGTATGTTGACTATCAAGTACAAAATAAGACAATGATTGACAACAAGTATCATATTGCATAGGTGTAAGATTTGATGGACATACTAAGTGATATAATGAGTAAGGCTTCAATTTTCTCAAATTAGATCTTTAATCAGGCTACTGGTAAGTCGAATTTGTGAAAGGAGATGAACCAAAAATCATATATATAACTAGTTATTATGCCTATAAATTTATATTCATACCCTTCATTGTCACATTTTGTAATATGATGAATGATGTTTTATATGAGTTTATGGATGACCTTGTGGATTCATATTGATGATATTGTGGTGTACAATAACTCCATAAAAGAATATTATCCACTTACAACAAGTGTTGTAATGCTTATAAAAGAAACCAATTATATATCAAGATAAAGAAGTGTGAGTTTGCAAGAATATTAAGTTTTTAGGCAGTTTGTAAGTAAAATTCAAGTCTAGATGGAACCTCGAAAGGTATAGGCCATTATAAAGTGGTTAGTCTTTACCAAGGTGTTAGAATTGTGGTCTTTTTTAGGACTTGCAAACTATTATTGACAATTCATCTACAAGTATTCTTTAAAGGTTTCCATCCCCTCTTATTGATTTTCTAAACAATGAAGAAAAAATGGTGATGTTCAAACTATTATGTAAATGCTTTTGAAAAATTAAAGTAGTCTATTGCATTATAATTGATTTTAAATTTGCTATTTGAATTTCTCTTTAAAGCTCATATAGATGTATTATATATAGCTTTAGGTGGTGTGCTAGCCTAAGAGAGACATACGGTAGTATTTAGAAGTACAAAACTCAAAGAAACAAAAAATATATTCTATTTATAAAAAGGAAATGATTGTAGTTTTACATTGCTTAAAAAATAGTATGTATACTTATTAGGGATAAAATTTATGGTTCCAATAGATAATGTGAAAAATACCTACTTCAAGGAATAAAAGAAATTATCAACTAAGCAATTAAGATGATAAGAATCTTAGCTAAATATAATTTCACTTAGGAGCACAAATTGATGACTTATAACTAAATAGAAAATGTCTTAATAGGATAGAAGTGTGTGTAGCCTACTATAATATGTCTAGAATTGAAGTTAAAAGTGTTAAGCTTGATAGTAATTATTATCATTTAGTAAATGAAGGTTTCACAAAATAATATTAGCTCGATGATGGGTTACTTGTTAAAGAAGGTGGTAGATTATATGTTCCTAAATTTGGCGAACTTTGCAACGAACTTATAAGGGAATGACATGAAATTTAAGAAGGGAAAAAATGATGGAAATACTATTATAGTCCTATATATGGCCCTTAAATGGAGTAGGAAATGGAAGCCTATTATTTTACTTGCCTTACATGACAATATAATAAAGTTAAAAGGCAAAACAAAGTTTAATTGTTGCATCCTTTACCTATTCTAGAAAGACCCTAGAAGTCAGTATGTTTGTATTTTAGCGTGAGATTTTCAAAGGTTGATGGTAAGGTCTTAGTACTAATTATGATGGATGGCTACTCTAATAACTTGTTTGATACAACTTATATTGAATTATTTTATCAAAATACTATAAAATACTTCAACATTCTACACATACTATGAGTGATCAGGATGCTAAATTTATTAGGTATTTTGGACTTTATTGTTCAACAAAATAAGGGCCAAACTAAATTTCTTTACTACCAATTACCCGTAAACATAAAGACAAACTAAAATATTCAATACTCAATTGGAGGACTACCTAGGGCACTAAATGAGGGCTACCTAACAAATTTGGTTAGAATTGTTGGATATTGCCCAATTTGCATACAATATACAACTAATCATCCTCTATAGAAAAGAGTCCATTTAAGTTGGTTCTAGTCCACCAACCCCTCACTGTATTAGCAATTAAAAAGTAACAAATGGGAGCTAGTGATGTTGTTTATCTCCTAAACCAACCATAAAGGTTAAACATTCTTCCTACTTACCATATTAGTTTCTTTATGCATGTTTTATAAAAATACTGAATAACTAGAGAGGAGTAAATCTAAATGTTCACCTCCATTGATGCATAGACAATAGTCATCTTGCATCGACAAGTCACAACAGTCACTAACTGTTTGTATAAATTCTGTAGGATTCAGACACATCTCTCAACACTTGGGATGTAACAACATGTAACTAGGATTCATACTTGTTTGTGAATATAAACCTAGTGACATTAAAGAAGTAACTATTACTTATGGGAGAATTATTGTTTTAGTTCCATCAACTAATTTCCTATTTGGTGTAGATTAAATTTCTAATACTATGAAAGTTCCTTTACAACTTATCTAAAGATGGTAATTATATAATTTCTACTCTTGTTTTCTAGAACTAACTAAAGTATCTTAGAATATTGAAAATATATTCAAATGCAAAATTTTATTTTAATTAATAAGAATGAATTGTAATTTATCATATTATAAGATCTATTTAATAAAAATAATTTCATTAAAAGGAAAACTTTATTGGTACATAATAACACAAAATCTTTAAAAGAATTATAAGTATGAATAGGAAGATAATAAGCCTTATTCTTGATTATCAATAAATCTAATACTGATTATATCTAAAATCTATATTATATTAATTTTTTATCAATGTTTATTTTAAAAAAGAGTGACTAATATATGAAATGATTAAAATATTAAAAATAAACATTGAAATTAGAAAGATTAAATATCTTTATTCAATATAAAATTACGGATTTTACGATATCATATTTAATTTTTGTTAATTATAGTTCTTACATTAAAAAAATACACAATATCTCAATGCAAATTATATTAAAATTATGTCAACTTTTTATATATAAATTCTTCTTAATTTGTATTCATATTGGGATTTAATTCTTAACATGTAACATTATGTATAGAAATTTATCAAACATAATTATACTTAATACTTAATTTCCGTTCCAATAATTTTGTTCTTCACTGCACTTAATTAAAACCCTAAAGATTGAGTTTGTGAAAGGATTGTTTCATTAAACTATGGACTAGTAGTTAAATGCATGCTTAATGAAAACTTTTATCAATTACTAGCCATATTTAAGATTAAGGAGATATAAGTCTTATCATTTTTATGAATCAATTTTGTTCACATTTCCATTTAACAAGAAAAACTAAATAGTAGAGAAATGGGTAATAAAACTAAATTTCAAATCTCAATTAAGTAAGCCAATAAAATATAATTATACATTGTTATCTCCACAAATCATACTTTGACAAGTTCAAATGCTACCGTTGGTGGAGATTTCTTCAATGCCTTCGTTAATTCCTCATTCGCATCCATATTTCTTGTATTTAGTTCTTTAAATAACCTTATTTAAACCTCTATCTTTATACTCTTTTTTTGTAAAGGTCTTTATATCCAATCTACAAATATTATCATGCGCTACTTCTAGCAATCACTTGTCAAAGATCATCCTTAACTCTCTTCAATGGTCCATTTTCATCTTGTGATATCTCAAGCTATCTCTTTAGCGTCAAATAGGCATCTGTTACATCAACATTTCTTGAGCCATCTACAGTGATAATTGTTTTTTATTTTGATCTCGCATTATCATGACTACTTTATGTTCAATCCTAATAATATTCCTAACCACAGGTCGTGCTTTCCTTAAACTAATCCCAACCATCTAATTGTTTGTTATTACTTTTAACTAAAACCCTAACTCCCTACCAGAAACTCATTTTTGCATGATTCCTCACTAGTAGTTACATTGATATATTTTAAAATCCCATAATATAGATACAATATGTGTATAATTTTGATTACTTGTTAGAGTGATAAAATTATAGAGTTAAATTCACTAGACCCTCTATGGTTTGGTATATTATTATTATACCCTTTAACTTTTAAAAATTATTAATAACTCCCTTGTAGTTTTAATTTTATAACTCCCATCCCTACTATCGTCAACTTCCTTAAAAAAATTTAACTGCAAAATCCAAAACGATATTGTTTTGTTATATGATGTTACACATGACATTATATGATGTTGTCTAGGAGTTCACAGCTAGTATTTTTAACGAAAGTTGATAGTAGGGGGATGAATGTTATGAAAACAGAAAAATAGGGACTATTGATAATTTTTAAAAGTCAAGAAGTACATTGAAAATGTGTAAAAGTACAGGAAATCTAATGAATATAACCTAAAAATTGTATTAAAGAGTTTAAAGGTCATTCTTGATTCTTATTCCTTCTCTCTTCTCTACTTTTTGTCTGTCATTTCTTATTTCTTACAACTCTACTCTTTTCTACACTTTTTGTATTTTCTTTTTCTTTAATTCTTTATAAAATAATCTCAAAAGCCTATTTTATCATAACATTATGATTTATAAAAATAATATAGAATTTGTATGGCTTCCTTTTTAGTAAGAATAGAGGAGGAAATTTTAAATGACAAAAGATTTGATAAAGAGTTGAACTCTACTTCATTGAATGCATTAGAGGAAATGAGTGATGGTTTATGCGCAATTGAGAGAATAAGGGAGAAGTCTTTATATGTAACAAAAACTTAAATTGTTATTACATGTTAGCTAATCAACTTTTCTTAAGCTAAATAAATTACTTCTCTCATCTCTTTCTTCTGTAAATCTTTTTTCTTAATTTCTTAATTTCTTAATCAATAAAGGATTTTATCTTGTGTATAAGCTTTCAATTTTTACTGTTCTTTTTTTGTATAAATTTGGTGTAAGAGAACTCGATCCTTGGTTGGTGGTATAATGGGGTACAATTATGGAAAAAGAAACTAGAGTTGTGGCATTAGATGGTTAGAGAAAAGCATGAAAAACTAATTTAGGGAGATTTACTTAAAATATGACATGCAATTGTAACACTAAAAGAGTGGATGTTGCAATTTTCAACAATAACCAGATCAATTAAAGAAAGTTGTTGAGGATTAGTCCAAGAGAAATAATGAAGGCCATTTTAGGAAGGGTACCTAGTTATAGTGATTTTTAATAAGGTGGACTCTTTGTAGTTTGACGGAAAAGAGTTAAGGGGATGGATATACAAATGTGAACAATTTTTCTTTTTGGATGATACTCTTTCAAAAATTGAAAATGAGATTTATACGATGCATCATTTAATGGGTGAAGATATTGGCACTAACTCTACATAAAGAATAGGTCAGAAATCAAGTACCAAGTTAAGGAATTATGTATTAGCATGGGGAAAAAGGTTTAGGGAAGCTACATTTACCAACCTAATTTGGGAACTGATGGATCTGAAACAATTAGGATATGTGAGAGAATAATGTGCTTAAGTTGATCTTTGTTATCTCAAATTGGTAATTCCTAAACCATATTTAATCAACTTATTCTTGAAGAGCCTTGCCAGGGAAATGTAATGCCCAATGAATTTTATTAATCCAAGTAATATGCAACAAGTTTATGATCTTGCAAATAAACAATACATGGTGTCAACTAACTATTATAGGATGTTATATATAATAGTAAGGTGCAAAAGCAACTACTAGAATTATGTTGGAATTAATGGGGGTCAGAGATGGAAAATAATGAACAAAGGATGTTAATTAATCCTTTGAATGTTGTTTATGATAAGGTAAAAACATTGCTTATAGAAAATAAAATGATAAAAATAATTAAATGAAAGGAAATGAAAGAAATAACAATAAAATATTTATGTTTTTAGTGTGGCGAAAGATTTGTGTTAGGAAATAAATGTAAAAAGAAGTGGTTTCATATGTATATAGTGGAGGATGGGGGAAGAAAAGGACATAAATACTGATGATAGTGATATTGCTCAATCAACTATTATTTCATTACAAACTATGTCAAGAGTATCAATTATTGAATATTAATATATAAGGGTTTCGGGAGTGACTAATGGAAAACTATTGCTTATCCTTGTTGAATAGGGAAGTACATATAACATTATAGTGGAAAGAATATTGATGAAAGCAAAGTGTACCATAAAAGAAATTGATTATGTATTGGTAACTTTAGGGAGTATAAAATGCAAATTAAGATCCATAAAGGTGTAGAAAATTTAAATGGAGTATGAAAGATTACTAATATTTAGCTAAACTATTGACAATTTCTTTGGGAGGTTTGAATGGTCTTAGTTATACAGTTGCTATCATCATTAAATGATGTCATTTGTAATATAATAAAGGAACTATGACTTTTAAATGGTAAGGAAAGTTGATTGACTTACAAAGTGGGGACATTTACGCAAATTTTAGAGGATCGAACAATGAGATTTCTAAAGGGAGCCAAGTTAACCTAATAGTTCTTTTTGTTACAATGTGATCTTACCACTAATTAAATGTTACAACCATAATTTTTCCTTAATGAAAATAAGGTTTATTTTTGTTGTGCCCAAAATAAGTTCTAAAAAATACCTAGGTTATCCTACAAGTAAGTATACAAGCTTGTTGTAGTTAATTACACAAAGTCGTCTCCCACGGAGGTGAAATTGGTCCTCTCAAATTAACCTTGAACAAAAATAAAAACATATGCAATCTTAAACAATCTATCCTAATTTTTTAAGTGAAGGCTTTAGAGGAAATCGCAAAAGTAAACTAAAAAGTAAACTGATTCAATCAGAAGCAAAAATGAATAGATTAATCAAAGTGGAAAACTATTAAGAATTAATTTCACTAATTTAATCTCCTATGTTTGACTAAAAGGAAATGATTTGGTAATCATCTTACTAAAATTAACATTTGGGTTCTAAGATCAACTCGAATAATAAACTAAGTCTAACTTTCATATTTGACAAGTTATCATCCGAATTAATTATGAAAAACCTACTACTAATTACCACTTAAGTTAATATATTTTTAGTTCTTAACCTAAGTTTCTATAGTTTCTTATTCCATATTAAACTTCTTCTATCGATCCTTCATTTAATACCAAAATGATGCAAAGTTTGGTCTTGCTATTACATCCATTCAACTCAGAAACTATAGCAAACATAAGACAACAACATAGTCCCTCAATCATGCATATTTGACTAAAATAGCTATATTAATCCTTAAGATAAAGAGATCAAGATTCATCATATTCAAATAATTCAATCCCATCTTTATCTGTATAAGAGAAGTATTTAAGCAATAAACTAATTAAATAACTAAATGAACTATCAAAAGATAGCAGAGTATCATTTGGTTAAGCTAACAGGGTAGTAAGCTCAATAAACAATAGAAAAGTAAAACACAAAGAAATAATGCAATAAATGAAGAACAGAACAGGCAAACAAAGATTGGATGAAGGAGTTGTAGTGGTCTCCTACACTCTCAAGCTCTCCACATTGGCTCTCTCCTTCTGCTCCTACTTGGTTCTCACCTAGATGATCGAATGGACAAGTTGTTTCCACCTCTCTGCTATTCTTCTTCACCTCATTCGACTAGTCTTTTCTTTCTCTCCTCTCTTCTCCGCCTTCTTTCTTTCTCTTTGTTTTTGTCCCTGAATGTCTCTAGGGTTGTAGAATGTGGAATGATAGAATATGTGTCCCTAAATGAGCCTGTGGGGTCTATGTGTAGAATATGTGTAATATGGAATGTGGAATGTGTCACCACCCTTTATTCCCTTTCTATTTGTAGTATGACGCTAGGTTTAGGGTTTCAAGTTGTCACCCTTACAACTGCCACGTATCTTAATTAAAGTGAATGCAAAGGAGTATTCACAGGGTGACTATGTTTGTCACCCCATAAGGGCTGGTGGTGTAGTCACCACCGTGACATATGTGAATATTGCATGCATATTAATTGGATTATTTTGTGAATTTTGCATAAAAAATGAAAGTTCACATAAATTTTGCATGAAAAAAATAAAGAAAGGTGGTGAGTAAACTTGTCACCATGGTGACACCGTGACAT
>JAOQMP010000004.1:28638575-28655715 GCA_027563575.1 Erythroxylum pedicellare | reverse complement strand
AAAGAAATGTAATGTATACTAGTTTTACAACTTTAAATATACCATAATGATGAAACTATTACTAAAATCAATTTAAGAATAATACATAAATCCAATTTGAATATCATAATTTAATTTACACAATAATCATTTATGTGATTATATCTTTATTATTAATCAATAGATATAATTGACAAAATATATAGAGATAATATATATATGTTTATTTAATAAATGAATAATGAAATACATAAAATGTAACTAATCAATTGGATGTAAAGGTATAAAGTAATGCTAACAAACTAATCAATAAGTTTCCTTATACTTTGAATACCAGACAAAACAAAGTTAAAGCATGAGCTCCTAAATTAATAAGCAATCTTCGCCAGATCTCATTCTAATTAGCTAAAGCTGTCATTGTTGTAATTAATTTTGAAAATTTATTAGGCATAAAGATATAATTCTAAAAAGATGGCTAAGTCAATGAGATGTGGGAGATACTTGCAAGTTTAATCCAAGAGTCACCTTTACACTTGTAATTAAAATTAAATGTGCTGAAGACATACTTTATGACCTAAATAAATTCTTATTTTAATATATGAAATGTGTGTGCTCATGTGCAATTGATGCCATAATTATCATATGTTTTTAGATAATTAGGTTTTAAAATGTACTTTTAATGAAGGTTCTTATCATTCACATAATCAAAAGATTGGATAATTATACAATAAAAATTGGAATTGCTAAGTAACATCAAAGGTAAATAAGATAAAATGAGTGCAAAAAACCTATTAAAATAATTTTAAAAATGGTTAATCCTTGAAATAACCTCATTTTATTGCTATTTGTTTTATTAAAATTTTTATAGTTTTTTGGTCAAATCAATGATATTAGAAGTTGTTAGCAAAACTTTTTCTTACTAGATAATTTAGGAATATTTGTAACAAATAGGTGTTCAAAGCCTACTTAAATACTAGAGTATTGAGCTAATAAAGTACCCCAATTATTAGCTTCAAATATTTTGTCTTCCCTGTTCAAAACCACTTAATTATGATAATATGGTGGTACTAGAGTAATATGGCCACCACTTTAACCACATCAAAATTAAAACAAAATATACCCATCTTTAATGAAATTAACTACTAATTTTTTAGAGTGAATATGAAAACTCTCTTTATCTCATATGATCTTTAGAATCTAATAGAAAATGACTAGAAGTTTTTGCAAAAAAACAAGGTGCTAGAGTGAAAATGACTTAGTGCAACTAGGACTGTCAATATTGGCCCAACTCAGTCCGACCTAACTTGATTTTAACTTGGGTTGAGCGGGCCATAAGTTAAAATTGCTTGGCCCGACCGAGCCATTGGTCGAGCTTAGACGTCACTTTGTCAAAAGCGACTTTTTTTAATTTTAAAAATATATATATAAGGTTCGGTCGAGCCGGGCCGGACCTATTGACATCACTAAGTGCAATGAATTAAGAGAAAAATAAAAAAGAGATGCTAAAGCTCTTTTTCTTATTCAACAAGCAATGGATGAAAGTATTTTCCAATAATTATAAGATATGAAAAATTAAAGGAAACATGATATGAACTTAAGGAAGAATGTAAAGGGTTAAGTAAGGTAGCTACAATTAAGCTACATAACTTATTAAGAGAGTTCAACTTTTGATTATGAAAATGATTGAAACAATGCTGGAATTCTTTTCAAGGGCATATTAAATCATAAATTAGATTTAATCCATTAAAAAAGAATAGTCAGAGTAAGATTATGGTAGAGTATTTAAGGGTGTAATTGTACAGTATAACCATAAAACTGCAATTATTAAAGGATTTGGAGAATTATCTTGTAAATACATTTATTAGCACATAAACAATGCTTAAATTGATTGGTAAAAGACAGTCATTTCAATTGAAACTTTACTTGATGAAAAAAGCTAAATGATGCAAAAGATAACAGTTTGATGGCAGAGGAAGAGGTGGTATAAGAAGAAGCAGAGGTGGAGGGATAATGCATCTTGTTGCTCATATTATAGAATAACTAATCATAAAGATAAATATTATTGGTTTGGAAAGAATATAAATAAAGATTAGTATAAAAATATGATGAAGAGAACTTATGTTTTTACTTATATCCAAACGTGTTTATTGATAATAATAAGTTTTAATGCATTTAGTGGTTTATTTGATAATTGGCATAAAAGAGATATTGTTTTCCTAATCTAAAAGGTGATAAGGAGGATAATTTTGTTATGGGCAAATGAAAAACATTTATTGAACGATCGATAGAACTGAGAGGCCTTATGTATCTCACAATATTTTTCTTTCAAAGGTTATTTTTCTCTTATTAGATAAATTAACAGATGTTAAAAGCATCTCCTTCAATTCAAACACCCTGTTCTAAGCCACTTCAGATACACAAACACATGGAATAAGTAATAAGCAACGCAAACATGGGTAGTCCGGATCACTTGGGATAATGAATGAGCAAGTAAGAAAGCCGAACTCAGAAATCTGAAAGAACCCATCTTTTTTTTTCACATTAAAGGCAATTGTTTCACATTTCACTGAAAATTTATTATTATCTTCCATTTTCTAGTAAAATTTAATTATGTGGTAAAAAGATGTGCACACACCTGAGGATAATAATATGAATAATAATGAAAGAGACCACATCGCAACGGCAGGTCGTCTCATCCATATTCCATACTAGAGAATGGGCCGCTGCAGTATCTCAGCTTTCACGTTGTTGGATCGCACTAGAAGTCACATGTGACACTCGGAAGATAAGTATTCCAATTATTAGGTGAGAAAAATAATTAATAAAGCGACAACAGAAGGTTTAAAGCTTCTGTTTTGGAGAACCCCATCAACTTCCTTGCTCTTCTCCCATAAACCCTTATCTAGGATTAGGGTTTTGACTACTGGTTCATTTTCTTACCCCCTCAAAATTTTGAGAACCTGGGTATAGGATATTCGAGGTTCTTATTAGTGAGTATTCTTTGATTCGCTAGTTCCATTTCGCTTTCTCGCAAAGGCTTCGTTTCTTGGATCTTGTTCTTAAGTTATATCTATGGACGCCAGAAAGAGAAGGCCTGAAGCAGGTTTCAACTCTAATGGCGGGTTTAAGAAATCTAAGCAAGGTCAGTTTCTTGCTTCGCCTTTCTTGTTGGCGTATGAATATGCTCGACTGTTTCACTTGATCTAATGGGTTGATATTTCGAAAGGGAAATTGACGCGAAAATAATACGCTCGTATTTTTGGTTTTTCTAAACAGTTTTCGAGCATAGTGAGATTTGACGGGGATATTTGAACTACGAATTTTCACTTCCAATCTGAAATTTTAGTTTTCGAATGAGGTTTTTTTCTCGGGATATATCTCAGCCTCCGATGCTCGAATATATATTTGAAACAAGTGCTATGGCTTGAAAAAGCAAAGTACTATTTTCAGACGGATATCTTGTGTCCTTAACCGTTTATTAGGTCCTTGTACTTGTCAATTATTTTGTGAATTTACTAGAAAAAGAGACGGATAACTTGTTGCTTATTTGTATTAACTTATCATGTTTTGGTTGATAAATGTGATTTTTTTTTTCTTTTTAATATTTGAACTGTGAATGGATGGTGAATGGTTTGTGTCCTTTATTGTCAGTAGTTTCCTGCATGCCTATTGAGTTTACGAAACAGAGTGGAAAAGCCTTATTTTGGTCTAAACTAGCCACTTTTTAAGAAGCGCGAAATCTATGCTTCTGTTAGAGACTTGGTATCCGAAATTTGGCAGTTAGACTCCAGGGATATGATGTAGGGAAATTGATGCAGTTTGAACTTTTAAGATATATAATTATTTGTTCAACTAGTTCGACTCTAATCTCATTTGCAATGGTGGAATTCTTGAATTGATGCAGTTCGAACTTTTAAGATATATAATTATTCGTTCAACTCTAATTTCATTTGCAATGGTGGAATTCATGTGAATTGTAACCTGACACGAAAATCTTCACTATGGTTGGAATATTGTAGACGAACTGGATTAATAAATTGAACTTTTTAACTGAGATAAAGTAATTAATGTTTGCAACAGAAATGGACTCCTTATCAATGGGTGTAGGAAGCAAATCCAAGCCATGCACCAAATTTTTCAGGTTTAAATCTTTACTCACCTAAGTAACTGTCTTTTGATGCATCTGATTGTTTAATTTGTAATATGTACTAGTTATTGTAATAATTCGATCTACTCTCTTTCATATGGTAAGAATATACAATCCTTTAACAGAAGTGGACATTGATAGCTACTATACAGGTACATAAACATAGATTCAATTTGGTCATGCCAAGTTAACTAATGGAATTTATCATAGATTTGTTGGTTACAAAGGACCTATTTAATAGTTCCCTCGTAGCACTAAGTTTTACAGCGGTTGAACAAAACTATGGGTCAGTCATAAGTTCCAACCTGTCAAAGTAAGATGAATTGCATTGGATTACTGCTGCTGAAATGAACCATCCATCCATAAGTTTTGATTAAACAGGTCATTTGTGAAAGAGTATGAATTTTCCACAGGTATGGTGCTGAAATCTGACAAACAGCAAATTTTGGAGCATGGATTTATGTTTACATTTTTCAATAAACCAATATTTTAGTTAGTGCTATCTTATTCTTGCTGGTGTTTTTTATAGCTGGTGATACTTAGACATGCAATATCCAGTTGCAAATTCTATTACATAAGGCACATTAATAGAAGCAGAGTGCTTCAATATTACTTTATCATTCTCTTAATTTCTTGTCTGAACAACATTGCCATTGGTTCCACCTTGTTGGTAGGACACCTACATGTCCCTGAATAGATTCTTTTATTATCAATTTTCTAGTTATTATTTGAAGTTTAGTGATCTGAAGCTCACAAATGCTAGCTTACTGGTCTAGAAGTTGTTCATATGTATAACAGTTTTCTATTTGATGAACTGAGCTTGGTCCTGCTGAGCATATCTTCTTAAGCTTGAGGGATCCATCTATGAAGCTGATTTTGTTGTTATGTTTTTCTTGCAGTACTGCTGGCTGTCCATTTGGTGAGGGATGCCATTTTCTGCATTACGTTCCAGGTGGCTATAATGCTGTGGCCCAGATGATGAATCTAGGCCCTCCTATCACTTCTACATCCAGAAACATGGCACCAACACCAGCCATCCCAAGTGGCTCCAATCTGCCTGCTGTTAAAAGTCGCATGTGCAGCAAATACAATACTGCTGAAGGTTGCAAATTTGGTGACAAATGTCATTTCGCACATGGTGAATGGGAACTAGGTAAACCCATTTCTTCTTCTCGTGACAACCCTCATGCTATCGGGACTACTCCTAGCCATATAGGCAGCCGCATGGAGCCACCATTACCCAGCCCAGTTTCTAGCTTTGGTGCCTCAGCCACTGCAAAAATCAGTGTCGATGCCTCTCTTGCTGGAGCCATAATTGGTAAAGGTGGTGTCAATTCCAAGCAGATCTACCGCCAAACAGGGTCTAAGCTATCCATTCGGGAGCATGAAACAGATCCCAACCTCAGGAACATTGAACTTGAGGGGACATTTGATCAGATTAAGCAAGCAAGTGGTATGGTGAAAGAGCTGATTGCCAGTTTGGGACCCAAAAAGTCTACTAGCTTGCCCGGTGCCCATGCTCATCCTGGAAGTAACTTTAAAACGAAATTATGTGATAATTTTTCCAAGGGTACTTGCAGCTTTGGTCAGAGATGTCACTTTGCTCATGGTGCCGCTGAACTACGCAAGACAGGACTTTAAGATTAAATGCTTTGGTTGTTTTCAGGAGATTTGGGAATATTAACTGTGCAGTCGTGTATTGATGGGAGCCGTATTTTAAGTTAGAGCTGTGCAAATACGTTTTAGTGAATGTGTTTTGAGTTGCAGACGGTGGTTTGACTGATGTAAGACAAGTGCTGGAAACATTAAAGTCTTTTGAAAATAGTGTTTCTGTTGGGTGACTTGAATGGGCAGTAACTTTGGGCGCTTGAGCATTAGTTTTAGCGGAGATTGACATTGAGTATTACTTATTCTGTCTCAGCTTTCAGATCATATTTCGCGGACATCTAGTTTAGAGCTTTTACTATTGATTGTTTCATGAATCCCTTCGTATGCCCTATGGTGATTACTACAGCATCCAATAAATCGTACCCCGTCAGTGTTGAATATCGACATTTACAGATGAGCATCATTTCGGGGTGTGTTGGCTCAAAATTTTGTTGCTAAAGAAACAGTTTCACTGCATGAGCATTGCCCCCATAAACATGGGCGATGGCCAATGTTAGCGGTAAAACTTTATTGTCCGAAGCAAAGAGGCCGAAATTTTAGATTTAGGTTAATGGATTAGAACAGTTGCAATTTGCAAAAGCAGTAGGAATTAGGAATTGCTGAACGGAAGGGCAACAACCAATACCCTTAAAATGCTCTCAGGAGGAGTGTTATGGTCCCTAGCAATGGATCTAGTTATGGGTTTATAGGTGGGGTTTTGTGGACTTTCGGTGGTAAAAATGACACGATTATTTCTTTTACGACCTATGTTTACTACTTTCAGGCTCGTCAGAGAGAACCTGAGACCTCTTGAGTTCGAAGTATTCAAAGACTTAAGAAATTTTTCTACTCCTTTTTCCATTCATCGAAGACCAAATAAATAGTTTTGTTGAGAAACAACTTCCCCTACAATTTTGTTGAGAAACAACTTCCCCTACAACTTAGGAAACCATAAACAAACATGATCACTACACTGCATAAAACTAGGAACATAAACAACTGATTAACTGTCACATAAAATAAATAAATAAAAATTGAAAACTATAAGAAAACCAATTATGCTATTGTTGCGCTGGCTTCTTCCTAAGGCCAATGTGAACCTTTTATAAACGTTAATAACATTCCTCTCCCACTCCAAACGACGCTTGTCCTCAAGCGAAAACTAAGGGAAGCGTTGTTGTATAGAAGTGACAGCCTCTCAAGAAGCATTCGTAGGAGAGGAATCTTGCTAATGCACTAAGACCTCTGGAACTGAATTGTGAACCCTGTGGTCCAAAATAGCCAAAGGCTGTTGTTCAGTAACCTTAGTAATCATAGGAGGAAGAGAAGCCTCAATGGGACAGGAACCCGCATGAAACGTCTTCAGTTTAGAAAGCTGGAATACCGGATGGACCTTCGAATTGGCTGGAAGGTCAAGCTTGTAGGCTATAGCATCAATTTTAGCCAAGATATGGTCTCAATTGTCCGATTTACTACCTCAATTTGACCGTCTGTTTGAGGATGATATGCGAAACTGAAAGACAGAGTAGTACCCTGAAGATGGAACAACTCCTTCCAAAAAGTACTAGCAAAAGTGACATCACGATCACTTACAATTGATACAGGCAACCCATGTAATTTGAAAATATTATTGAAGAAAATGCGAGCAACTGTCGCTACTGTGTAAGGATGGGAGAGCGGACAAAAATGACTGTATTTTGAAAATTGATCTACCATCACCAGTATGACATTCTTCCCATGAGACATAGGCAAACTATCAATAAAATCAAGAGAAACATCAGTCCAAATTTGGGAGGGGACTGGTAAAGGAAATAGTAAACCTGCTGGTCGAAGAGATTTAGATTTATCGCTTTGACAAATGCAACAATTGCGAACAAAGTCCCGAATTTGTTTTTTCATGCCTGCCCAATAGAAATCTTTTGATATGCAGTGTAGGGTCTTCTGATAACCCTAATGACCCTAATTGTGCAAAGCAGAAACAACCATCTGAATTGAAGGAGATGTTGAGGGAAGATAGACGCGGTTCTTGTAAAAAAGCAAACCTTGACAAAAGTCCCACTAAAGTTCAGTAGTATGTTGCTGAATATCTGCAATAATATTCTGGATTTCGGGTAAAGCTTGTTGTTCATGGAGGAGGGCATTGAATAAACTTAGCTGGGGCATGGAAATAGCCATTAAGGTAAAGTTTGCTTCATAACGCCTAGATAAGGCATCAGCTACTTTATTCTGGCGACCAGATTTATATTCAACAATGAAAGAATAGCCCAAAAGCTTACCAAACCAATGTTGTTAAGGTGCGGATAAAAAACTTTGCTCTAGTAAAAATTTAAGACTATAATGGTCTGTCCGAACAAGAAATTGTTGGTCCCATAAATAAGAGTGCCAATGTTTGATGACCTTGACCAAACCAATCGGTTCTTTTTCCTAAGCAGGAAGGCTCCTATGTCGTTGAGGCATCTGTTGACTGAAAAAGGCTATAGGCTTTCCATTCTGAAGTAACACTGCACAAATACCAGCATTCGAAGCATCACATTCGACTATAAATAATTGAGAAAAATCAGGAAGAATGAGGACAAAAGGACTTGTCATAGCAAATTTGAGTTGTTCAAAAGCAATGGAAGATTGTTCAGACCACTGAAAAGAATTTTTCTTCAACATAGAAGTAATAGGAGCTGCTATTAACCAATAACGAGGAACAAATTTACGATAATATCTGGTAAGATCAAGAAAACCACGAAGAGCTCTGATGGTTGTTGGTTTGGGTCAGTCAACGATAGCTGCGACTTTACTAGCATCGGCTGTAACTCTCTGTTGAGAAACAATATGGCCTAAATAAGCAATTTCTGTCTGTCCAAAAGAAAATTTTGCCTTTTTGAGATAAAGTTGGTGATCCCGAAGTAATTGAAAAGTAATTCTCAAATGATGAAGATGCTTCACCCATATGCAACTGTACACCAAAATATCGTCCAAAAACACAAGAATAAATTTCCTCAAGTAAGGAGAGAATACCTCATTCACGAGAGACTGAAATGTAGGAGCACTGGTGAGGCCAAACGGCATAACCAAAAATTCAAAATAGCTATGATGAGTCCAAAAAGTTATTTTCTCAATATCATTATCATTCATTCGAACCTGATGGTATCTCGATCGAAGATCCAGCTTTGTAAAGTATTTAGCACCCGTCAACTCTTCCAAAAGTTCATCAATCACAGGAATAGGAAACTTATCCTTGACAGTTTTGGCATTCAGAGTTCTCTAATCAACATATAGATGCCATGACTTGTCAGCTTTTGGGACTAAGAGGACTGGGGAGGAGAAAGGAGACTGGCTGGATTTGATGATTCCCTAGGCCAACATCTTAGAACATTGTTTTTCAATTTCATTCTTCTAAGCATATGGGTATCGAAGGGTCTCACTACAATTGGACCAGTGTTGGGCTCCAAGGTGATGCGGTGGTCATAGTTGCGAGATGGAGGAAGACCTTTAGGATCGGCAAACAAGGGAGAAAACTCCAGCAACAATTTCTAAATATCCAACTCTGGCGAAGATACCACAGATATAGAACAAAGATTTGGTGTTGGAGTACGTGGATGGTTGGAGAGGCCGCGTAAGTTAAACGCTTTGCCCTACTTTATGAAACTCATATGCATTTTAGAGAAATCCCATAAGATGGGTCCTAAGGTTCTCAGCCAATCAACTCCCAACACAACATCGAAATCAGTTAAAGGAAGCACAAACAAATCAATATTAAAAATATAAGAGTCCAATCGAAGTAAAATACCACGACAAGTGCCAGCACTAGTGATTGTCTCCCCATTTGCTACCACCATGTTAAGATTATCACCTTTTTCTATTGTAGCATTAAAGTGGGAAACAATTTTGGAGTTGATAAAATTGTGGGTGCTACCAGAGTCAATTAGGACCAGAATAGGATTACCTTGCCAGCTACCTTTCAACCACATAGTTTGTGGAACTTGGACTCCTATAATTGCATTAAGCGATATTTCTGGAGATTGAATATATGTTGTTAGATTTAAATCCTCCCCTTCTCAACAATCATCCTCCCCAATTTCAATCCAGAAAAGTCGCTTACACTGATGTCCCTGAACAAATGGCTCGTCACAATCGAAGCACAGACCTGAGCTGCCTTTCTTCCATCTCAACTCGACTCAAATGTTTTGTAAATTTTGGAGGCTGCAAAAATTATGCAGGAGGAGTTTTTTGGAAACCCTTCCGATGATCAACTATTGAAGAAGGTTTGAACACCTTCCCTTTACGTTCATAAAGATGAGACATGCTCGTTGCAATGACTAAATCAGTGGGGTGATGTAATTCTACCTCAACAGCAATAGCCTCTTGTAAGCCACTGATATATAACTGAACCTTTTGCTCTTGTGTCAACGATCCAGCCCTAGAAACCAAGACCTCAAAGTTATTCTGATAATCTTCAACAGTTCCAACTTGCTTTAGTTTGGCCAATTCCCCTAATTTGTTACTCCGAATTGGTGGACCAAACCTTAAATGACGTTGGTGCTTGAACACATCCCAAGAAGGAGTAGGGTTGTCATTTTCCATTTGAAGGAACCATAATTGGGCTACACCTTCCAAATGGAATGAAGCTAAACTTACCCTCTCTTCTGTTGAGGTTTGTCGGTGTCGGAAAAAAATTTCACAGCGACTAATCCAACCAAGAGGATCTTCTTATCCGTTGAAACGTGGAAAACCAAGCTTTGTAAATCGTGGAACAATATGGCCTTCGGAAGATTCTGTTCCTGATTCCCCTGCAAGTCCCTTGCCTTTCCGAGCTCTATTATGACTGCCTTCTTCTGTTGTTAAAGAGTCTAACTTGGTGGCTACAAATTCACGGGTAAGTTCCTCCAATCTGGCATTTATGGCATCTTATCGTGCCCTATTTTCTAAACGCTCCTCTTGTAGCATTTGCAATATTCTGTCGAACTGTTGCTGTACTGAGTCGCCCATAGTATATGGCTCTGATACCAAATTGTTATGGTCCCTAGCAATGGATCTGGTTATGGGTCTATAGGTGGGGTTTTCTAGACTTTCAATGGTAAAAATGACACGATTATTTCTTTTACGACCTATGGTTGCTACTTTCGGGCTCATCAGAGAGAACCTGAGACCTCTTGAGTTCGAAGTACTAAAAGACTTAAGAAATTTTTCTCCTCCTTTTTCCATTCATCGAAGGTCAAATAAATAGTTTTGCGGAGAAACAACTTCCCCTACAACTTAGGGGACCATAAACAAACATGATCACTATACTGCATAAAACTAGGAACATGAACAACTGATTAACTGTCACATAAAATAAATAAATAAAAATTGAAAACTATAAGAAAACCAATTATGCTACTGTTGCGTTGGCTTCTTCCTAAGGCCATTTATGAACCTTTTATAAACGTTAATAACAAAGAGGCTGAACAAAAATCACTATCATATCGAAGAAGAAAGAAATGTGTGAATTTGCTGTATATTCACATACTAAACATATCACTGTACATGGTTTTATATACATGCATGACGTAACTAAGAGGGAAAAAACTGCACTAACTATCTTTTAACTAACTAACTAAAACCGTTAATAAATAATCTACATCCCCCCTCAAGTTGGAGCTTGTAAGAAATCGTACAAGCCCAACTTGGCGATGAAGGTGGTAAAAGCAAGAGTTGGAAGAGACTTAGTGAAAATATCAGCAATCTATGTAGAAGAAGAAGTGTGTGATAAAGAGAGAAACCCCTTTCGTAGCTACTCCCAAACTATATGACAATCAATATCCAAGTGCTTAATTCTCTCGTGAAACACCGGATTAGCAGCAATGTGTAAGGCGGCTTGATTGTCGCACTTCAAAGAAACAGGAATGGTGATTGGAATTTGGAAATCTCGCAAAATGTAAGATATCCATAAAAGTTCACAAACAACCGAACCCACGCTTCGATACTCTGCTTCATCTGAAGATTTAGAGACCGTTGCCTGCTTTTTAGGTTTCCAATAACATATCATCTACGTAGAGTAAGATAAGAAGAAAAAAACAAGAAGAAGTCTTCAAAGTAAACAAGCAATGATCATTCTGCGACTGTTGAAAACCATAAGTTTGCAGCTGAAAAGTGAGTTCAGCATTCCACTCCCAAGAAGCCTGCTTAAGGCCATACAAAAATCTTTTCAACTTACAAACTTTATTGGGGGTAGCTTTTGTATAACCTTCAGGTGGATACATATAGACCTCCTCCTTGAGGAACCCATAAAGGAAAGCATTATTTATGTCAAGCTGGTGCAAAGGTCATTGCTTCGTAGCTATAAGTGCAAATAAGATTCTCACCGTAACAACCTTGGCCACTGGTGAGAAGCTGTCATTATAGTCAACCCCTGCAATCTGATTATAACCCTTGGCTACGAATCTAGCCTTAAATCTATCAACTTCCCCATTTGGTTTCAATTTTACCTTGTAGATCCACTTAGAGCCATACAATCTGATTATAACCCTTGGCTACTAATCTAGCCTTAAATCTATCAACTTCCCCATTTGGTTTCAATTTTACCTTATAGATCCACTTAGAGCCAATAGCCTTCTTCCCTTCGGGTAACTGTGTAATCTCCTAGGTTCCATTTTTCTCAAGAGCATCCAACTCAGAATTCATAACCATAATCCATTTGGGATCTTTGTTGGCATGTAAATAGGATGTTGGTTCATGAATGGTGGAAACATTGGCTAGAAAATCAATATAAGTTGCACTGAAGCCAGGATTCACAGTGAAAGGAAAAGTATTAGGAGTATAAGCCGAAGACAATGGCATATCTATATGCTGTAGATAAGAGGGTCTTCTGCTCACTTGGTTTACAAAATCACTTAGCCAAGATGGCTTCTGCCTAGCTTGACCACTCCTTCTAATTGGCAAGGCAGGTTCTGGAACAGTAAGTGGTTCTAGAACAATAGGTTCAGCAATTCTAGACTCTGTAGTAGCTCCTAGATCATTCATTTACAAAGGCGATACATCAGAATTTAAGGAAGGAACAGATGGGTCACCATCAGTTGTAATGGAATCGCCAGAAGAAGGTTGCAGAGAGTAATTGTCCTGCATAAGTGAAGGTAAAGTAACAAAACGTATAGGAATATCATCAGTGTCCACAAAACGTTTAAAAGGATAAACATTCTCATGAAAACAGACATCTCTGGAAACAAAACATGTCTTTCTTTGCAAATCATACAGCTTGTATCCATTCTGGCCTAGAGAATGTCCAAGATAAAACTACGAAAAGCTCTAGAATCCAACTTATCTTAATGAGGTCTAGTATTTGTAGAAAAACATAAACATCCAAAATTTTTCAAGTCAATATAATCGGGCTGCTTCCCTGATAACAATTCATATGGAGACTTCCAATCGAGTATCTGACTTGGCAATCGGTTAATGATGTAAACTGCATGTAGAACACTATGTCCCCAAAATTGCTTTGGAAGTCCATACTGGATCAGTAATGCCCGTGCCACCTAAAGTAAATGTCAATGCTTCCTCTCCACAATACCATTTTGTTGAGGAGTATAAACACAAATCTTATGATGAACAATGCCCCTACTGCTGAGAACTGCTTGAGAACTGTTACCCAAAAATTCAAAACCATTATCCGTGTGAACTACCTTCACAATCCCAACATACTGTCTTTCAAGGAATACAAGAAACTTCTCCAGAACATGACTAGTTTGTGCTTTATGTCTCATTAGAAAAATCCAAGTACATCTGGTTTTGTCATTGACAATAGTTAAAAAATAATGTGCAGTACAAAGAGATATTTCTTTATAAGGTCTCCAAATATCAACATGTAACAACTCAAAATTCTTAGCTACTCTGGTATGACTTATTGGAAAAACACTTCGAACTTGTTTAGAAAGAGGACAAACTTCACACAAGAATTCTTCATTATTAACAGAATTGCTACAAGCAGTAACATGCTTCATTACAATATCATATGGTGTCCCAGTCTTGTATGCCACAAATTTCTATCTACAAGACTTTTATGAATGCTACAAACATTCTGACTCTCTGTGTATATGTGAGTATGAAGGTTACAAGAATTATTACGAACTGGTTTGTCATACAAAAAAGAATTTTGATCAAAGAAGTACAGGTTTTTGCCACTGCCCTTTCAGTCTTCTAGTCTTGTAACAAGCAATGTTCAATGTAAAACAAAGCATTGAAGGAAGAGTTTTTGGCTAATTTATTGACTGAAATGAGGTTATGGTTGAAAGTAGGAACAAAAAGAATTGACTTCAAAGTCACTTGATCACTCAAAACTATTACTCCGCTATACGCTACATCATTCACTTCGCCATTAGGCAAAAACTACTTCGTAACTTTATCAACTTGAATCAATGAATGAAACAAGGTCTTGTCTATGCAGATACGTGATGTAGCACCAGAATCCACTATCCAAGTCCCATATTTCTTAACAGACTTAAGAGCAGGATTCAATATTGACATACCTGCAAATTTAGTTTGTATTAAATTCAAGAAATGAGATTCTCCAGAGTGCTTCCCTTTCAGCAACTTCGTGAGCTCCTGCTGAATAAAGGCTAAAAGTGATTGTGAACTACTTGGTATATCGGTTCCCTTCTCCATGTCTTGCTCAATAACATCAATCATGTGTACAGATTTCCCTTTTGTCTGCCCTTTTCTTATACCCTCTCTCTTATTTTTCAGTTCTGTGTACCGTTTAGGATATCGGTGCAACTTGAAGCAAGTATCCCTCTCACGACCATCCAAATTGCAATAATCACGATGCTTACCCTCCCTTCTTTTATTTTCTTTCTTCCTAATGCCATTTCTGATCATATTATATGTAGTCAACGTTCCTCTCTTGCTATTTTTATCGTCCTTCACCAACATAGCTATAGCTCTTACATCCTCATGCATCATATTCACCTATCTCTGTTCCTCAATCCTCATCACAAGAGAATAGGCTTTACTTGCGGAGAGAGGTGGATCTTGCGCCAAGATTCGACTCCGAATATGATCATAAGATGGATTAAGTCCCATCAAAAATTGTATCAATTTTTTAGCATTGTCTATATCCACTAGCTTCTTATTAACCCCGCAACGGCATCCTTGACAACTACATGCTGGTATGGGCATAAGTTGCCGTAATTCATCCTAGTATTTATTAACCCTGTTGTAATAAGCGGTAACAGAAGATTTACCTTTCTCAACAGAATTAATCTCCCTCTGTACTTGGAAAAGTTGTGGTAAATTGCTTTCTTCATAAACTTCTTCGAGCTTGTCCCATAATGCCTTAGAAGAACTGCAGTTGATGTAAGATTCAGAAATCTCTTTCGAGATTGAATTTAGAATCCATTGTTTCACCGTATAGTCCACTTTTCTCCATCGTTTGTATTTCACTTCACAAGGAGGTATCGGTATGGTACCATCCACAAAAACAAGCTTATCCCTAGCTTCGAAGGAGTTGCAAATGGAAATACTCTAAGAATAGAAATTCATGTCAATCAATTAAGCAGTAACAAGTATCATACTAGGACGATCGGAAATGTATAACTGTAAACAATCATCCTGTGATTCATCAGTAATCGGCAATCTTGTCCCTATCTCTCCTTCAAAAACTTGATCTTAAATATTAAGGATTGTTCACCGCTTTGATACCATGATCAAAATTCACTATCATATCAAGAAATGTGTGAGTTTTCTATCACTCTACACCGTTTTATATACATACATGACGTAACTAAGAGGAAAAAAATGCACTAACTATCTTTTAACTTACTGACCGAAACCGTTAATAAATAATCTACAGAAGCAAGTTGATGCACGTCCAATTCTCTTCTTAGTAATGAGCCATCTAGGTGTGGCTAGCGGAGGAAATTGTCATCATCTTACATCGAGATCTTTAAGCTTTTCAATATTAATGTTTTTCTCACTAGAGAAATAATAACAAATTTGCAGCTCATCTTGGACCTATGTAATTTCCCTCGCTACTTCAATTTTACCACTTGAAGTAAAAAGAAAATAGTTCCGCTGTAAATAATTAAAAATTTTGGTCATTACTGAGATTTTGTTCACGTTTGGACAACAGCTGATCAGCTAAAAAATTAGCTGATCAGCTAAAATCAGCTGTTTGGCTAAGTCAAACAGCTGATACATATGTTTGGTTAATTGGCTGGTTGGGTTAAATCAGCTAACCCAACCAGCCAAAACCAATAAGCTACGGAGTACCAGCATTTGGGACAATCCCAAACCTAAAAAGTCAAGTTTGCCCGTCTTCCTCAACTCGTCTCTCTCGCTTTCTCCAGAAGGTCTCGCGTTTTCCCTTTGCTCTATGATCTCGTCCTTCTTCGTTATTTTTACTAGTTTTGATATGAATTTCACACTCTAATCTCTTCGCTTCTGTATGCTTTCTTTTTAGGGTTTTGGCGAAAGTGTCATGGAAATAGAGCTAAAAACGATCCTAATGATCTTCACTTTCTCACCTTCGTCTCAAATTTTTCCTGGTAATATCTTCAGTTCACTTCCATCAAAAGTCATCTCTTTGTTCGCCTGGGTGTGTCACGACTATCTCCATTTTGCTTCCATATGTTTTACAGACTCACGAATCCACATTTTATTTACACAGAGACGAGAAGAGGATGTGAAACCACGGAGATTCGATGACAAGTAGTTGGGTTTAACGGGTTCTGAAAAGGGCATTTCTTCATTAGCAAGTATTTGACCAGAATCATAAGAAAAGGTCCCGCCTTTAGCATCACCAAGAGTGCCCCTTTTCTTATTTTTTGAAGATTTAGGACTGTGATTAATGGTATGACTTTTAGAACTATATATGTGTGATCTCTTTTAGATTGTCATGTTTCAAAGTATGTGTAAGATCTTGACGTTGTTTTAGCAAGCATTTTTGTTTACTGCATTTGATGAATAGTTTCCGTTCTTTAATGATCTTCCCATTTTATCAATTGCAACTATAGATATGGAAATCTTGGGAAGAGTTTTAAGACTATTTTGATCAACCAATTTCATCTATATGCAGATGGAAACCGTGGAAAAGGTGGAGATGGCATCTGATGAGGAAATCCCTTTTAGCACATCACCGGCAGGAACTAAACTTCATCCTTTTGACTATGAGTTACAGAGTGCGGGTCTTCTCGGTGATGTTGGCAAGGTCAGGGAATAAAAGGTAAGGAAATTGAAGTTCCTTGTTTGATTAATCATATGCAATTTTGGGTCAATTTTGTACCTATAATTACGTAGAAGCTTGCTAGTATTCTCTGATTTAAAGGGCATTTATTAGGTTAACTACATGAATGTTACACGAAATGGAATTAGGAAATGTCCTTGTGATATTGATTGATAATTGTA
>JAOQMP010000004.1:28560237-28571038 GCA_027563575.1 Erythroxylum pedicellare | reverse complement strand
AGGGTTATTTGACAACCACAGAGTTTAATGATTATACAATGGATTGGTGAGATCAATAAATCCTTACCAGGAGAAGGAACTGAGAACCACCTTTCAAGACATAGGGGAAATGAAATTGGTGATAAGGAAGTGTCTTATACAAAGTTCCTACTATTGAGGTCTCTTTAACTTTGGCAAATAAGCCTAGTCTAACCATAATTAGCCAGAAAGTTGATGAGGTTTTTGGGTTAGGCTTAAATTTAGCCTCTGTAGCTTAAAAGCTCAAATCCTCCCTATTTTGAAACAACATCATTTTATTTATTAGTAAAACAACACCATTCCCTTCTTATGCAAATAAGTCTCCCGGTTGACTCTCCTCCTTAGCCTCATCTCATTCTCTCACTCATGCTCTCAATCTCTCTAGTCTTCAGATTTCTCTCTCTCACGTTCTTATCTTTGGTCTCTAATTCTCTCTCACTCTTAGGTGTCGCTCTCCCTACTATCAAACTTCATTGTCAATTACATCGATTTCGTAATTTTTTTATAGACCTATATGACAATACCTATGAAAATAACATTTATTAATTTATTTGTTATATTTTAAATATTTTTACTTTATATTTGATGGCCTTTTCGAATTTTATAGTTTTGTCTTTTATCTTGATTTTTGATGTTTTTAGTTGAATTTTGTTTCCATTTTCATTGCTTGATACCTTCAAAATTGAGTTTTGGTTTCATTCATGAAGTTTAAAATGATTTATTGTTTAATAGTGAGTACTTTGAAAGAAAAATTGCTTGTAATCTATCATGTTACTTATAAATCTTAGATTTTTTTCACCTCTATGTCATAAGCACAAATTCTTTATTCTCCTAAATGTGCTTTTAGTGTCAATTATACTAGGTGTATGAATCAAATTTTACAACTACTAAACAGTATACAGCTGTTTTTCTTAATGTAAGTTCTGATTCCATCTTTAATATTTTTTAATATGTTCTCATTGTTCATTATAATTGTGTGTTGCTTATCTCATAACTTATTAAGATGTTTTTTACTTATCTAATGGGTGTTGGTATCTATGCCTATCAAAATGGTATAAGATCTTTTTTACTGTAATGTTCAACCAGACATTCATTAGAGTTGAGAGAACAATCAACTTTTACTAACTTAATTTTCTCTACGCTTTCCTCTTATTAATTTAAATCAAGAGCATATCATATGGTTATAGGAGAACACGTAGGATTAACTAGTATATGTTATTGATTTTAATGAGTTACATATTGTGTTTGGGGTTTGATTTTCAATGATTCATAATATCTGTACCATTTGAGTTTATTCATATATTCAAGCATATCATGTTTTTTTAGTCGATTGTTTTAAATAGATGAGTATAATCCTTCAATAACATAAAGTAATATAAATAAGTATTGTAATTCGATGCTTGGTAATATACTAAATGAAGAAACAATTCAGGAATATACTAAATGAAGAAAAAATACAGGCTAAAAGAACTGGTGCTTTCAATTTAATAAGTGATGTTTGGAATCACTTCATCAAGAGTAGGTTAAGTGATGAAGTTGAGAAGATTAAATACAAGCATTGTCATAAGACTTTGGCCAAAGATTATAAAGGTGGAACCTCTTATTTGAAGAGACTCATGGACTCCTACAATAAAAAAGAAGATAATATTAGGAGGCTAAATATTTTTGATTCCTTAATTAATAAAAGAAAAGATTGAACTAATTACAAAGGCTTTAGTAGCTAAGATGGTAATTAGTGATGAATGGTAACTCTTTTTTTATTGATATTCAAACTTATAAGATGTTTTTTTACCTTATTTTAATTGACCTTATTTTAATTGACCTTTAAGAACTCAACCTAAAATACCATGAAAAAAGAAATTATTAAGATTTACGAAGAAAAGAAATATTTGAAATTAAAGACATTGTACGAAGAAAAGGAATATTTGAAATTAAAGACATTGCCGAGTTTTTATAAATGAGCTATAACATCAGATATATGGACAATAGACAACCAAAAGAAGAGTTATATAGCACTGACACCATATTGTGTTAGCATTAACTAAACTTTATAAAATCGACTCCTGAAGGAAATAATATTTTTTAAATTTTATTATCCAGTTATAATTAGTATTTGTCCATGTTTTTAAACAGTAGGTTTATGTCACACATAAATAAAATATTGGCAATCATATTAACCAAGTGCTTAATAAATTGGAACATTGACACCAAGTTCTTAGTTATAACTTTAGACGAATGTAGCATAAATGATACTATGATTGAAAAAGTGAAGAATAAGTTATCGGTCAGGGAGCTTGCTTTTAATATAAATTTTTTATGCAGATCATGAATTTGATAATTGAGGACATATTGGAGTTAATAAAGGAATGGTAGAGGCAATCCATAATAGCATAGTATATTAAAGTGTAACAAATAGTTAAATTTTTAAAAGAAATTACACAATAACTATGTTTTTTTATGTATAAAAATTTTTATTTTCCAAACAAATGAAAATCAACATTCAAAATACTATGGTCGATAACTAAATAAAATGAGGCATTCATTATGATAAGATAAAGAGACTTTCAATATACTTGCTTGCTGATAGAAGAGTAATAGGAGTTGACTAAATTAATTTGTGTAAAGTTGTTATTGTTTCATAATGTTATTGAGTTGTTTTTAAGAACAAACTATCCAACTTCACACATTTGGTTTAGCTATATTTACGACATTAAGTTAGAATTTTGATTTTAATAAGGTGATTTAAGCTATCACAAGCAGATTGTAAAGAAATTTATCCATTCCTCTGAATAAAAAATTGATCAAAATTTGTCCATTAGCACTAAAGTAAGTATACAAATATGCTAACTCAAGGACAAATCCTTTTGAACATAGGGGAAATGATAGGAATCAAACATCTATCTAGTTATATAAGCTTCTAAGCTAGGGAGCTATTAGGGCTTGGAAAGGATATAAATAGTTCAAATCAAGTGTTAAGAGTTATTAGGGGTTGGAGAAAATTGAAGAATTAGGTAATAAGGCACCTATACAATATTATGTTAGACTTGAGTTTTAGAACATAAACTTGTTTAGTCCCTTATTGGTTATATTTTCATTTGTTAGAAGTTTTAGAAGCAAACCAATGCAGGACATGAAGTGAGATCAGTGTTGGAATCCTTTTTGTTACACTCTCATAAAGTCACAAAATAAAACTAGCACTAAACTAGAAGTTAGACATGCACATCAGGAAGTACTTAATCATATTTCAAGTAGTAATATGTCACCGATACAATACCATGTTAGACTTATATTTCAAAATAGACTTGTTTTATTCCTTTATTGGTTGTATTTACATCTATTAGAAGTTCTAGAAATAAATAAGTGCGGGGCATGAAGTGAGATTGGTGTTGGACTCCTATTTGTTACACATTCGTAAAGTTCCAACATAAAACTAACACCAGAATAAAAGTTAGATAGGCACGGAACACATGGGTTAGGTATTTTAATTTGTTTGAAATTCCAAATTTCTATTAATAATAAGGATGGGATTTGTTTCAAGTTATATGTTTCCTAATTAATGATAGGGATGGGATTTGTTTCAAGTTATTTGGTTCCACTAAGCAACTATAAGACAATAGAAGTAATCTTATAAAAAAAAGTAATGATTAATTTTAAACAAGTACTAAAAGTGATGAAATATATATCTAAAATAAGTTTGTCTCTTTGATGTATTACAATGGGCATCCTAAAATCATAACATGCATTTTTGTAAACCTCTATTTGTGAACTAAGGAGATCTTACATCATCATATGTAAAGTAATATCATTCCATTATTAACTTTAGCTTTCTTTGTGAAACCTAGTCTCAGATAGACACTGGGATCCATAAATGCAATAGCAACAAACAACAAAAAGTGAAGTTGTCTTTTATATCTTTTATTGATGACTATAAAATAAGGTGTATATAAATAAGGCTTTTTTTCATATTGGTCTTGACTACTTCCTATGGCATCATAAAAGCAATCAATTGTTTCTTTCTCATCATTATTAGCTAGATGAAGTAATCTCACTAACTTCTTACGAACTTGGATGAGAAATCGATATTGAGACCAAATTTATGATATTTAAATATAACTATGGAAATCTTTATTCCAGTATTAGACCTCGTATGTTGACATGCATCCAACTTATGACTTTGTAAACTTTTGTATCAACTCATTCTTCAATTGAAAAAAAAATTTAAGCAATAAGAAATTAGTTGCAAATCTTGTGAAAGCAAGATGATAAATTTTGACCATTAGTGAAATGCTTTCTCATCAAAATTAGAACACATGCATGATTACAGCAGAATTTAGTCACTTTTCTCTATTTTTGCATAGCTTCATTATTGATAGGAAATTATCTAGAATCTTTTATATTATTTAATATTAGGTCAATGCATTGTGTAGTATAAAGAGATATTTTTTAAACCTTTTTTTAGATGCTTTGTAAGTAACATAATTGTCAGTGATGAAGTGTTTAATGTTTTTAGGTCCAACTTCATTCACAACTTTATCAAATATCTTAAAAACAGTATTAACATGTCTTATAAGGTCAGATGCATTAATGGACTTAAAAAATATTGCCTTTTTAGCATAATAAACCAAAAATTGACAATAGGTTCCTATCTTCTATTTATCCAATCATTACATATGAATGGACACGTATAAGTTGCCTAAGTCATTCTTCCTTTATCCAAATAACTTTTTATTTCATAAGTAAAGCTACTTTTAGCTTTGTAGTTATAAATTAAAAGAGCTTTATATCTTAGAATGTAAGAGGTAATATCATCCACCATAAGCTATTAAGATTAAGCAACATTGAATTTTGCATTGTACCACCATCTAATCATTCTCATTTGTTTGTGGAATAAAAAAGTTAGACATATTTCTTCTTCTCTTCCTCAAATCAGTTACAAAAATCTCTTCTTGCTGGATAAGAATACCACCTTCAATGTACTAGTATCATCTTGGCCACTGTAAAAAGAGCTTCCATTACCAATTTCATAGTTTAGTCTCTGTCTTGTTTCTTTCTCATTCTAATTCCCTTTAAACAAAGTTTTCATATATCATTTCACATAATGTCTAACTTTCTTACAAGGCTCCATATCATCTTTGATCCCAGCTAAATATTTATTTAATCTGGTGATTTTTCTAGCTTTCAATCGTTTATTACAACACAAACAAATAGTATGGTTCTTCATACCAGGAACCAATCTAGCAGGAGCCTAAGCTAGATTTTCAAATCTTCCTAAGGAAGTTGAATTATCAAGAATACTTAAACTTCCTCTATTTATTTACAAAATAAATAAAGAAATATGTCAAAATTAAATTAATAAACTTCATATTAAAATCAGAATTTTGCATGTAACATCATTACTTAGTTATAAAATTCAAAAGTCAATTATAAGAAGATTGATCATATACAAATACTGGAAAAATAAAATTCATAAAGCTAATGCCTTGGAAATGTTATTAACATATTCATAACACATTACGCGTTATGACTATAACATATTTAGATAGATTCTTCACTAATATAAAAGATATAATTTAGATTTGGATGTTTAAAAAGGTTAAATAGATATTGTAGAGGAAACAAAAAACAATTTCTTACATCTTTCTTTTGGCAATGCATATTACAACAATGACTTTATTGTAAAAAATAAAAAGAAAAATGATTACTTAGCTATTCACAATTTCACATTATATTGAGTATATCCTTATAAATCATACTAATTAAAGAAAGATCTTAAAAGTTCCATTTATATGAACATAATTAACAATACAAATCATTAAGTATTATTCAAAGCTATTCTCAAACATATAAGATTTATAGAAGTTATTTCACAATAAACTTCAATTTTGTTCATCTCTTTTTATCCTTAATATTCAACGACGGGCTAAAAGCAGAAGCTAAATATATTTTTTATGTACTAGTAAAATAAATAAAAAACTTAATATTATTAAAGTTGTTGGTTATAAGTTACAAAATTATGTGTAAAGCTTCATTATCTCCATCTCAACAACTTAATATATTTATATAATGATGCTATGAATTTCTTCAACAACACCAATCTAATAGTCAATGACTTATGAGTCCTTAGTAGTCTTTATTGCACAAATAAAGCTTTCGTAGATATATTTGCTACTGAAGATGTTATAAGACAAAAAGATCATCAACTCATCAAGCTTAATTTGTTTACATTCATTTAGACATCTACATTTCAAATTTTCAACTCATAATTAATTTTACACATAAACAACTAATTTTATCAAATATCAAATAACAAACAGCTAATGCAATCAGATGGTCAAATCAGCTACTATAGGGCCTATTTAGTTGTTGGCTGATTAGCTATTTTTTAGCTGATTGACCAAAATTAGCTTATTGACTTTATCAAAAAGCTATTGGTTATGTTTGGTTATTGGCTAGTTGGGTTGGCTGATTCAACCCAACTAGTCAACCCAACTAGCTAATTTTATATCAGTTGCTTGTATACAACATTTATGTAATAGCTGATTCACGTTTCCTGTAATGCCCTTTTGGTAACCTCTCCTCACTACGACCAAACCCTTCGCTATTACTCTCTCATTCTCTAATATTCTCTCGTCTTTTGTCATTTTCTTTTCTCAAGGGATCTATTTGGTTTCGTTTAGTTACTGTTTGGTTTCAGTTTGTGATAACGTCTGTTACAGATATTGGAACCTGTCGTGTGATTGTTGCATGTAAGTTTCTAAATCTCTCTTTATCTCTATTTATGTATTTTTTTTAATGTGTAGACTCTACTAAGTGGTTTCTACAATGATTTTTGGATTTGGTATTCTTTTCTTGGTTGTGTATGCTTGTTTTTAGTGGATCTATGGTTTGTATAGTTTAAGACGTACATTTCCATAGACCTAGTTATATGAACCTGGAAATGTCTGTATACAGTAGAGATTTATGATTTTTTTTCTTCATATATGAGCAAGAAATAGAATGATATAAACCATGGTGGCTTCCTTATTTAGCTAACTCTGCAATATTTGCTTATACGAGGCAGGGTTCATGTTCAGAGTGGATAGTGTTGGTTAAGAATCATAAGATCATGGATTTATTAACATGACTTTCACTTTTACGTGTCTATGTATCAAACTTAGCTTCGATGGGAGCTAGAATGGGTTTATTGAGAAATTTGGCTCGACAATTACTACAGTATTTATAAAGTTATTTCAGGTAAATTTGTAGCTCATGATTAGCCCAACTGTGGTCATTTATATATTATTGTTGCTTGTGTTTAGCTGGCAGATATGGCTCCCCCTGTTGACCCTTCAATCAAGTCTATCCTTGCTAAGCAGTCGTCGCATCCACCTCTAAATGAAAAGATTCTTTCATCCATGACCATGAGGCCTGTTGCTGCACACTCTTGGCATGATCTTGAGATAGGTATAACAATATACCAACTAGTTCTTCATGGCTATGCATTTTGAGGAAATAACATGCTTTATGTGCCTTCTTTTTTGGTTCAAATGCAGGATTTGGAGCTCCAAAGATATTCAACTGTGTAAGAATAGATTCCTTAACTCTCTTTTTTAGTGTAACTTTAATTCTAGATTGGTTCTGTGCCTAGTTCTACACGCTACGAAGAGTCGTCTTAAATGAGCCTTGTTCCACTTGCTTATGATGTATACAATGCAAGGATTACGCTAATTAACAATCTCAAGAAGTTGTCGAAGTTGGTGCCGCTACATGCTTGTGGGTAAGAAAAGAGGAGGCTTTAATTGATAAGGTGGTTTAAGTATAACATGGTTTGAAACTGATGATTTTTCTAAGTCCTTTATTATTATTATTATTGTTGTTGTTGTTGTTGTTGTTATTATTATATGTTCTATATTTTTTATTAGAGTTATAAACTTAATTTTTGTGGAATTAAATATTTAAAATCTAAATTCCTACAAGAATATTCAACAAAATACTAAGATATATAATATTCCCCTTATAATTTTTCAAAATCATGTTCTCATAAGTCATTTTACACATAAACAACTAATTTTACTAAACATCAAATGACAAATAGCTATATAATATGTTGGTCAAATCAGCTGATGAAATCAGCTATCAGCTAACAGCTAATGCAATTAGTTGATTGTCAAACAGGGCCCTAATCAACTATCAGCTAATAGTTGATAGAATCAGCTAACAGCTAATGCAATAAGCTGATTGTCAAATAGGGCCTAAAACTACCAAGAACAGGATTGATAAGGACTGAGGCCCTATTTGGAAAAAAGCTGATTGCATTAGCTATTAGCTAATTCTATCAACTGATTTGATCAGCAGATTGCATTAGCTATTTGTTAGAGATGTTTGGTAAAATTAGCTATTTACGTGTAAAATGACTTATAAGGACATGACTGAAATATAAGATTGAACTCATGATCAATTAAACCCAAATGCTACATTAAATTAAAAATTAAAATATAAGTATTCTGTAACTATAAATTAGAGATTGAACATTAATATCAACGATGATACAAAATGAATCAAACCATACAAGATAAAATAAAATAAAATTGAAATTTTCATAAATCAACAAATACGATTCATCCATATCAACAAGAAATTTTAATTGTCCTAGATAAGTTATATTCTTACCTTCAAATTATATGGTAGTTGTCCAACTCTATTTCCTTTTTCTTTTTTATGTATATATTGATTTATATATTAATAAATAAATATCAACATTTATTGTAATAAACTTATTTATTTATAGAAATAGAAATAGTTAATTTATATGTCTAAATTAAGACTAAATAAAAACTATACTAAGAGTGTGAAGAAATAATGTTTAAAGTTTACACCTGGGTATGTATATAAACACATATTAAAACTTATAAAATGGAAAAGTAAAACTATTAACATTTTACAAATAATTACAATCATTTTATTAATGGTTCTACTTCTACTAAAACAGTCTCTAAACAAACATTAATTTAATTTAATATATACTATCTACTTTTATTCAATAGATTATCAAATAAAAACAACCATTAATAAGTGACATGACTGTTCTAGTGATAGAATAAATCTATAATAAATTGAAACCATTGTAAATTGGAATTGTAATATATGATTAAATATACAAGGAAACGAACTTCAGATACTATTGTTTTATGTGAAACAATATTATTATTTTATGCGATACAATACTCTTTATATTAGTAACAGACATTTCAATATCAAAAAATACAAATCTTTAATTCTAATCCTTACCACTCCACCTCAGGGTCTTCACACCCCAGATCAGGAATTCCCTCCTCTTCCCTAAGCCTTCTTAACTGATCAACACTGTCTAATGCTTGGTTCATTCCCTTTCCCTCCTGGAAAGAAAATTGATGATCAATTGGATGGAAGAGTCCAAAGTAATCCCATGGCGGAGTTCCTGTTGGATGGAGTTTCTGGTTTCTCATTGACATGACGGAGAAAGATTTTCAGTTGCATCCACACGATGTGATATAGATTAGGGAGAGAAAGAAAAATGGGAAATTGACTTCTCTATTAAAACAAGTGGCTCTGGTGTAGCAGTAGTTGAAGTATATAAAGTGTTGGGCACCGTTTCCGGAACCCAACTCTTAATCGGAACCATATAACCTGAGCGTAAACCAATGGTATCTCCTTAACCATCATCGATTTCCTCTCCTTGCTTTGATACCACAAATGTGCGAAAGTATGAAACTTGAGCTAAATTTTTTTCCCTATAGGGTTATTTCCATGAACTCTTATTAGGCATCATCCCACAAGGGTGGCATGCCCATGACAATCAAACATCAAAACAAACTTATTACTTTAATGTTGGATCCCGCTTACGAAACCCAACTGTTGCTCTAATACCAAATATGTTGGACCCTATTTCTGAATGCGAAGTCCAACTCTTGCAGAATATCATAAGACTCTCAAATCTTTACTTCATCATACTCTTTAATACATTACTTACAACTAATTTTCATCATTCACATTACAATACCCTCAAAACAAAGGGTTTTACAAAGCTATAATGGCCATTCATGTTGGGCCCCGTTTCCAAAGCCCAATATTTGGATGTCAAAATAGCATGGAGGACTCACCTGTCATAACTTACAGAGCATATTTGGGAAATTCAAATTATAATTTTATTTCGGTTTCTTCATAGAATTTAATCCCCATTGACATAAGTTTCTAAAGACACCAAAAACACTCAATTTGGTTCACAAATAAGGAAGCTATGGCCAAAACACTATCAGCTCTTACTAATCCGAGACTGAACACTATACCCAAATTCACTTCGGAAATTGAAAATCTTAGGGGCAGAAATGAAATTCAATTCCTTCATAACATTTATATATACATGCCTCTAGGTTATTTTAAAACAAGAATCAACTCAATTGGATTTCTACAGATTGAGATATCGCCAAAATACTGAAGCATGTTCAGAAAAATATCTAACTCATACTCTTTTAACCAATCCTCTCATTTTGATTCAATCTATATTTTTCAAATTAATATCAAAACCTACAAATTTTCATGAAGAGGTAGAGGAATGTCTTAGGAATCCAACGCTTTAAAAATCAGGTCAATCGAAGGTTGGACGAAAAAGTTATAAGCAAAAGAGTGAAACATGTCCAACTGGGGAGGGGGAAACCCTGTGGGTCGCGATCGTGCTTGGAGCACGGCCGCGAAAGTCGCGATCGTGCTGAAGCATGATCGTGACTTTTCACGCTCCTCCTCCTGCTCTTCTTCTTCCGACATCCCA
>JAOQMP010000004.1:28538063-28551944 GCA_027563575.1 Erythroxylum pedicellare | reverse complement strand
TTCCTTAATCAATGTTTTAAAAACTAAGACAAGAGTAAGGCAAATATTTAAACATTAAAATATTTAACGGATAATTGAATAAAGTTAAACATTTTAAAATATGATTGAAATTGATCCAAAAAAAATTTGAAGTTTAATTTAAAAAATTTTTAAACAAAAATAATTAATTTATTTTAATTTATAATAAATTTATCAATTAATTAATAAATTTATCAAATTTTAAAAATAAGATTTATTCAAATAAATCCAAAGGAAAAGTTAAAACCTAAATAAAAAAGTTAAACCATTTAAAATTTTTTCTACCGCACATGCAGAATTGCTTGAAATTTTTAATGATTAACCCTAACCTCAACCATTGGCAGTTCTGTCCATTTTCTGCATATGAAAGCCAGATCTTTGCACTTTTCGGCCTTCATAATTCAAAGTTATGCAGGAAAATGTTCCGTTAAAGAGTTACTGCACTTCACACGAAGTTACAATTAAAAAAAGAAAAGGAAAACAAGTGTGGATTTTAAAAAGCATGTTTAAGAACTAACACTAGCATATTTATATATGAATGAAATCAGCAGCTGAACAAGCAATCCATGGGGGTTAGTTGGAGAAATCAGCACAAGTTACATTCCATCAATGCTGCTAAAGGTTCTTTCCAAGCAATTGAGCTTCTTGGTTTCCTTCTGTTACAAGGACCACGATGCAGATTTTTGAATATGATGTAAATTGTTTGCCTTTGAAATCTTCAAATGTTTCTGGATTCTGTTTTTGATAAATGATTCGGTGAATTTGATCCCTTCACTGTATCGTTAAAGATCTCATCTTTTTATGATAGAGAAGCAATAGGAGCTGTACATAGATCTGACCTTTTATAATTGTCCTGGTCTGTAACCGGTTGCATTACATTTTCTCATTATATACGCTTAAGAAAAAATGAACAATTTAAGCTTGTGACTGAAAACTAAGAGACAGTTTAACAAGCCATTTAGTATTAAATGACGGCTTACATAAAAATATTAATCTGTAAGGTTTCTTGCTTTCCGAACATAAAAGAACATCTACAAGCATACACTATAGCTGCCCTCTTCGATCAGTTACAAGCGCCATTTTAGCATGACTCTTCCAAACATGAGAGTGTGTGAATGTAAATTAAAACAATGACATTATCGCTGTCTATTTACACAAAAACGAATCAAAAGAAAAACATAGTCTGTGGGAATACGACTCATCTTCCTCTGAGTTCTGTGAATCCGGTTACTTGGGCACTGTCTTGACAATGGTCAATGTCTTTGAAAGATGGAGGCAATGGTGGCCAAATAAAAGCTGGTCTTTCGCTGGGCACTTCAGGCGTTGGTGCTTCTCCTGTAAGAACCTGCAAAACATATTTCATGGAGGGCCTTTGGTTTGGATTCGGATGACAACATGATAATCCCAACACGAGAACACACTTCATATCTTCATGATCGAAGTCCCCATTCAATCTAGGATCTGCAGCATTGATAATGGTATCGTTCCTGTGAAGTTCCCACAGCCAATGCACAATGTTGCTGGTGTAGTCGTTCTGCTCTGCTTGGCCTCCAGGTTTCCTTCCACAAGCAACTTCCAGGACGAGCACACCAAAGGCATAAACATCTGTTTCGACTGTTGCCCTTCCGGTGAGAATGCTCTCCGGAGCCATGTAACCGGGTGTTCCTGCGAGCTCTCTTGTCGAATGGTGAGTTTGTTCACTGGTTTTGATGGTTCGAGCTAGGCCGAAATCCCCCAGCTTCGCACTGAAATCTGAATCCAACATTATGTTGCTAGCTTTGATGTCCCGGTGAAGTACTCTCTTCTCACAACCATTGTGCAGGTATTCTAAGGCCTGGGCCACTCCCGTTATCACGCTCACTCTTCTTTCCCAGCTCATTGTCAAAACAGGCTCGTTTCCTTTTCGGTCACTGAATATGTACTTATCAAGGCTTCCATTAGACATGTACTCGTAAACAAGAAGGAATTCCTTACTTTCATAGCACCACCCAATTAACTTCACCAGATTTCTATGGTGAAGGTTGCCAATTGTAGCGACTTCTGCTATGAATTCTTGCTTTCCCTGTGTTGATTTCTGGGATATCCTTTTGACAGCCACCTCCTTTTGTACCAAGACTCCTTTGTAGACTGTTCCAAATCCTCCTTTTCCAAGCTTGTTCTTGGGGTAGAAGTTTCCCGTCGCTTTTCTAAGTTCTCTGAGTCTGAACTTCTGTGGTGCTGTTGACGACCCCATGATTACTTCTTCTATGCTTGGATACGAATCCTCTATTTTGACCTTGTCATATCTCCTTTTCCAGTACCAGAAAAGAACAGCACAAATTAACACCACCACAACTACTGGAACCACGATACAAATCCACAAGATGTTGCTGTTATCGTCTATCTTGGAGCCGTTGAACTCCCATGACCGTATACAATTGAGTTCAGTGAAATTGCTTGTTGAAGCAGAAAATCCCACGTAAACCTTCTGCGGAAGATAGACAGAAAGATCGATAGGCTCATTGATAATAGGTTCAGTACTGTTCTTCCCAACAAACACTCTCAAATTCCTGCCATCATATTCAACAACAACGGGGATATCCTGGTTTGAATCGATGCTGACTCCACGGCTGGTCAAAGACACCTGCGTGGTTGAGTAGATGCTATTGATATCCAGGCCAACATGGTTGTCGTCAATATCCTGTTCAAAGCTTTTCCTGGTGTCAAATTCAATCGCCACAATCCTGGCTTGAGGAGAACCGTTTGACTGTGAATTTACAATCCCGAGCCATTGTCCATGGCTATTTTCTGGAAGAGACTCATTTGCCGTCAACACAAATGCCAAGCCTTCTCCACCTGGGTTGGTCTCGTTCTTGATCCTGAGCACAAATGAGGTGTTGAAAGAAGCTTTCTTGCCTTCGTTGTTCCACAACCTGAATGGCGTTTTGAACAAGGAACGTCCTGCGAAATTTTGTATAGACTGTCCATTAACATCGGGTGTAACTTGGATGGCCTTGAGAGCTATGTAAGAGTTGTTTTGGATCAAATCAGCTTGGTGGTGTGGTTCAAACTCCGGAAATCCAAACTCCAAGCACACAACTGGGACAAGACAGCCACTTAAGAGTACAGTTAATGACAGAAAGTTAATGAGTGGAAAAACGAGCATCTTGCCACACTCGGTTGGTAACAGGAAAATTGCTGGTGATGGTACGTTCAGGAAAAGAGAATAAAAGTGATGGGCAGAGGATCATAGGAGGCTCTTATCAACAGAAATTTAAAATTGTGAGTTGGGTCAACTTTATGTTTTGCACAGGCCATGAAGTTTCCTTGAATTTTCTTATTTTTTATGACTTTCTTTTTGTTTTCAAGCAGTGAACAACCCTCATGTACATGTGTTTGAGGAGCATGTGCATGTGACACCGTCGACTGTAGTACCTACCTACGACTTCTTAACAAAATTTTCATTTTCTGGGAAATGATCAATTGTTCAATACAAGCAAAAATGATTAGAACAATCACAAGCAAAAATGCGTATAGAACAATCACAAGCAAAAAAGGAGATCAATAGATCCCTATAGCTTTAAGGTATCTGATCATATTTTTAAGTTGTATTAAATTTCAACATTTGACCATGATCAATACGGGCTTGTAGCAATGACTTCTTCGGAAGTCATAATCCCAATTTGCGAGACAGCCGCAGAGAATAATCAAAAGTCTTTTCCGACAATAAGCCCAGTTTCTGAAACTTTTTAATGATATTTCCTAACATTTCTAAAATGACATGACCACAAGTAAATTGAAAATTTTTCCCAAATTAAAATCGTTAGGTATAGGAGATTATTTGCAAGAACAGGTCTACGAATTGCTTGTCATATACTATGCCCACCATACTACTCCAATTAACATTTCCAGTTCATGGTTATTGATTATTAATGGCAAGAAGAGCCTGAACTACACTTAATTCCTAGTCAGCGAGGGAGAACGAGTACCTACAGTTTCACCACGTGAAGATTGTAGTTGGTCATATTAGACTTTCTTCTTCTAGAAAGCATCCACTGTGGGACATGTAATGATTAACACCGCGCAGTGTTTGACTAACACGCTAATTTTGGGGGAAATGCACGTTTGTCGACCCCAAATGAAGACCATCTTCACTTCATGCATGAAACCCTCCTTAATGACTATCCTAATCAAGTGATTAATAATTATGAAAAAGGTCCGTTAGAAAACTATTTCTGAAATGATTCTCACCAGAAAAAATGGTCGAGAAGCGCCAGTCAAAAGTAAAAGAATGCCACACTAAATTAAATAAGAAAAGCTTCAACTTGGTTCTTTTCTACTTTTGAACGTACCTACTCGATCGATTCTTTTCTGAGTTTGATTGTTATTTTTGAGAATATAAGGGTAGTTTACGGGCATGTTGAGTTGGGTAAACAAATGGAACCCCTGTCCCTTATTCGTCATAGACGTTAGCCGTATAGAGTGAAATCAATTGGCATTCAGTTAAAACGTTAAGAAAACCAACAAGCACCCGTTCTTTAGAATACGTTGAAAGAGTGTCCGAGTATCTGTTCCAAGAATTCAGGCTTATATCCAATTTTGAGTTATGATATTTTCAACAAAAATTTAGTAACTAGTAAAAATCAACATACCAAATTAGATAGAATTTTATGTCAATTTGCTTTGCATTCCTTTTATTTTGTTCCCTATTTGTCATCTCTCTCTCTTTTTATTCCTAACTGACAGATCACTGGGGTGAGTTCTCAACTCAAGAGGGATGCAAGTTCCAAGTGTATCCCACCTCCTGATGGAATGAGAACGACTTATTTTTTCATGTAAATTTCTGATATTTGGACTTGTATGCGTGAGACGTGGAAATATCACAATTGAAAACAGAGCACTTGAAGAACTTGCCAATTTTAAGCGGCCAACAGGTAAGCTTCTTCCACCGCATGATGTTGTCAAAATGAGCTGTAGTTGGAGTCCTGAAAAACTATATCAGAAATTAGTGATTCTAAAAGGAATTATTTAATTTAAAATTTATCTCATAAAATGCAAGATTATGAATTGATAAATTCATTTATTTATTTACTCATAATTTTAATTTACTTATATGGCGCATTTAACATCATCATTTCATATGTAAATAATAACTTGGAGTTAAAATGTCATAATTGATTGAAGTCTCACTCGAATAATAATGAAAGATTTGTATATATATACTTATTTTTCAGAATTGTCGTATCATTGTGAGGGGTGGATTGAGATCAATGGAAGTGTTTAAACTCGGTTTGAACACTTACATTATCTAAAGAAAAACAAAAGGAACAGCAATTCAGTTCAGGAAGTCCTCGTACCGCGTTCAGAGCACAAATACTTTGAACACAAAATTGACTTGTTTCGGAGAAGAATCATTCAGCTTCATATATATGCAAAGGATTCTCCACAGGTCATATATTTCTTCCCAATTGATGAAGCAGAGATTTATAATATAATAAAAAACTTCGAAAAAGTCATGTCAACAGGTACGAGAGGAGAACCTTCTGGCTTGATAGTTAGCAAGTACGCAACCAATCTCAAACTGATCCTTCCGTCAACGGCCATAAGATGTTTAAGGTAGCTCTTACAAGTAGATAGAAGTCTGAGTTTCTACCACTTGCCCTGGGGGAGATTTGGTAACTCGTTTGATTTCTTACCACCTTAGATATGAGAATGGAATTGAAACCCAATTCAAAGGATTTATTATTCCTCAAACTGAAGTATACAGACTTTCCCTATGTGATTATCAGATTGATTACATGATATTGTAAAGAAATCAATGGCATAAAGTGCTCTTTTCAAAAACATAAGTTTTAGCCCTGGAGCGAAATAGTCAAGAAATATAGAAAAACTATTTTTTTGTCATTAATTTAGGAGTAAAGATAAAAGGTCAAAGCACGAGGGAAGAATCTTTCTTTTCACCCTTTCTGATATGTCATAAAATGGATTATATGAGATTGATTCGCTCAAGTTAAAAGGTTCCATTTGCTAGCCAATTCTTCGTTAATTCCTTTATATAACTCCCCGGTATACATCATTTCTTTTATCCAGTGTATGGTCAATCTTATCCAGTCATCTAAGTTTCTGCTTTCCTCTTTAAAGAGCTTCCAGTTCCTATAAGTCCATATCGAGTTTTCTCCTCTTTGCAGTCAATTTGTTACCAACGAGGAAATTACCCAGGCAGAAAATGGGAAGTCGTGTACTCAAAAGGAATCCAACTTGTACTTGATTGATTTTGAAACTAATAATGGACAGCCATCCAGGATGGTTCCCACAAAATTTTGGAGAAATAATATCTAATTTGGTTTCGTGCCATTTCCGCTATGATTAGTCTACGCCAAGATATCTCATAAATCAGGATAATTGACATTTCAATTGTCTTGATCTAAAACCAACTCTTAGTTCGTAAATAGGGTTTCCTGCAATTGTTCACACAATTCAATATGTTGAACGGAACCTTAATTTTTTGGAGCAAGCGGAGGATGGATTGCATCTTTTCCTTGAAAGCTTCAGTACGTAATGTGTATCCAAATGACCTCCAAAACTGGTTCATTTTATTGTCTTCTTTTCCTTTTAGTATTATTACTTTTGTTTTTTTGTCTTGGTTCAAAGTAGCTAGAAGACGAATTATTTACACCCCCAACTTTCCTGGCTTCCAAGCAAAAGCATTTGACTAGGACAATTTGTACTTGTTTATTCTGAGAGAGGTTGGTCAAATCTTACTATGTCAACCTCCTCCTACTTATCCATGAGGGCCATGAGGGTTGAATTCTAATGTCCGCAGAGAATGGCGATGGAATATTATGGCTGCAACGAACGTTTACCAGTGTATGTTCAGGTCTAGAAATTCAAACCCAGAACTCATCTCTGGTCTATTGCATATAGTCAAAGTATCAATTGACAACAGTATGCAATTAATTTCTAAAATGAAATTATGTTAATTGACTATGAGATGCGTCGTTTAAAATTGTTAGACTTTCATAATGATCAGTGAATATTAAACATTTCATAGGGTGCATGGTCTGGTATCAAACACATAAGTACCTACACCCATGGAAATTGCATTAATCACGATTTTAAAATTGAGCTATCTTGTAACAGTCAAGGTGCAAAATTGTCGATCCATTGGACCTTTGGATGGTAGAATTTGAAGTATATTATTTTTCTGTGCTTCTTTTATTAATACAAAAATAAGTAGTTAGGCATATTGGGAATCAAATAATTATGGACATTGGAGATAACTTTCTCAAATTAAATCTTGTCAATCTCTGATTAGGTATAAATTTCTCATAACATGTTTAAGTTTGGGTGAATTTACTCTTACTTATTTCAAACAATCAAGTTAAACCTTGCGTTTTAGTCAAGGAAAATAGGTAATCAACTAACTCATTGACTGATTTCTGTTTATTAATTATACCAGTTTAGCTATATGCCTTTGGATTTCTTTTACATGAACAACGGAATATGATGGTTAGAGCTCATTACATACCCATATTGAAAGAAGAAATTGAGATTATGGTAAGAAAGTGACTCTTTTAACAATTTAAAGAAAAGTCATACGAACTTGAATGTTGGATCTTTAGTCTTTAGATAGACTAAGGTACAACTTTTTTTGGATCAATATAATTTCCTAGTGAGAGACGCTCTTGCATTCTCTAAATTTTTCTCCCATGTTTAATTAAGGCTAAGGCTCATGCTCAGCTGTTTCTTGGGTTGGCTTTCATGTCCTAGTTCTCTATTTCCTCTCTTAGCATGCTCTTCATCACCACGCTCGAACTAGATCACTCATTTTTCCCACTACTCTTTACGAGGTTTCTCTTTTTCTGGTTAGGCTTCTAACTTTCCCCTCTACATTTAGGCTTTCATCATCTTAGCTCATTTCCTTTTGCCCATAAGCTCACCTTCGAGCCCATCATCCCTCTCTAAAACCTTTCAAAACTCACCGCTAACTTTGCCATTTCCAGTATTTCCTCCCTAGACTTAGCACCAGAAAATGTTCCTTCACTTAGCTTTCTTGCTTAAAATTCTCCCACCAACCCCCTACTCTTCTTCCAAGACTCTTACCGCGTGCACTTAAGACTTCAGGCCCTTTTGAACATATTTAAGCAACCTTTTAAGCTCTTCTTCCAAAAGCTCTGATCAAGGAAATCCATACCTGTTTGGTGAAAGAGCTTCTCAACAAGTTCCTCAACCATGAAAACTTGGTCACAGGTTCTAAGGACTCCTCCCCGATCTCAAGCCTATGCTATCATAAAAAAAGGCATTAGGTAACAGACAAATGTATAACTAAAAGTGCAATTATCGTCACTTTTTTTTTATTAAGATAACAAAATTCAAAATGTTAAATAAAGTGGTGTTGCTATAAATATAAGACAACAAAATTTCATGATTAGGAAACAAAATAAATAATGTTGATTCAAGTTTGACTAGGCGACACAATACTTTCAAGCTATAGCAATAATAATAACTGGATATAACAACATCTTTATAAGGTAGTAAAGTGATTTTTTTAGACAACAAAAGCAACAAATTCTTATTTCACTACTAATAGAATGTTAATGTAAAACCAAACTCTTATCATTGAATAGGCAACATCCATATATATTAAAAGCAACGTATATACATTAATGTATGTCTTAATTACATACTATCAAAATATCAACAACCAAAAAACTATATTTATATATGCTATCATATAGTCCATAAGCAACATTTAACATATTCAAAATACAGTAGCTAAAAATAACTAGCTAAAATATGCACCTATATTATCTTTTGGTAGTTCATATGGAATTAAAGTACATTAACCAAAATACAAAATAAACCAATATGTATGGGCACTCCAAAATCCTTCACCACGTACCTCCTTATCCACTCCTAATTATCACATTCCTACCAAGAAAAAAAGGGAAGGATATTAGAATTATTGTAAAACTACTATGTTCATAAAAATTTTGATATTTCTAAAGAATAAAGTACTAACTACTTTATTGTGACATGTAATTGAGATAAATAATGTAGTCCCAAACTAAAATCACAATAATTCAATTCTTTTTATAAACAAATTCAGAAAGCATGAATATTTCAATCCATATTGGGTGCACTAGATTTGCAAAAGGAAAAATAAGTAATTAATCTCAACATAAAAGATAATAAGATGATGTATAATAGTAGTGAATTAAGGAAATTTGTCACTTGATATTCTGCATATTGATACGTACAGTTTGACGGAATAGAAGATTCCTTTCTTGATTGAATATATGCAATCAATTTATAGAGCATGTCTATGTTAGTGGTATTAGCTTACCCAAGCTAAGATTGAATAAGGGAGAACATTTGTTTCATCATTTCTTCTTTATAAGCTTTATCTTGTTCTAGTTTCCTTTCCATTTCTAAGCACTTAGCTTTCTCTTGCTCTAATTCCTTTCTCATTCTCTCCTTTTCACCTCTTACTTTCTAATTCATCTCTTCTTCCAATGCATTCTTGATGTGGTACAAATACTCATTAGGAACTTTGTATAAGACCTCACTCTCCATATTATTTTCTTTCATGCTAGATACTTTTACATCCATTCCAAAAAGTTTATAGATAGATCAAGATTGACCTTGTTTTAAATTATTGTGGAGTAAAGTTGAAGTATTCTTGAGCTAAAACATAAGGACATAAGAATTAGTCATAGTTACGGATACTTAAAGTAAATCTATCTAACTTATATGTTGATATATTTAGGTGTACTCATGTTATTAAGTGGACATGAAATTTCTATCGAAATTGGACAAAATTTTTTAAAGCCATTTGATTAGTTTGGACAAGAAATAATACATGTACATGTGAATGAACCTCAAATGGCAGCTATCATATACATGAAGAAGTTATCATTATTTTGGAACAAGAATGCATGAAAACCTTGTGCTATCACGTTTATGAAGGAGTAGATGTGAGGGACCAAAAAAATTGTAATAAATGGTATCAGAGTGAGTTTCCGACCCGTTGTGCTAGCAAGGATACTTGTCCCTAAGGGCTTGGATTGTGAGATCCCACATCGATCGGAAAGGAGAACAAAGTATGCTTTATAAGGGTACTGATACCTCCTCCTCATATATGCATTTTTCCAAGTGCAGGAAGCGCAAAACCATGAAGGTCTTAGCCCGATGGGTAACCCAAAGCGAATAATATCTGTAGGTGAGTAGTCTAGGTTGTTACAAATGGTATTAAAGCTAATTCCCGACCCCATTGTGCCAGCGACGACGCTGGTCCCTAAAGGAGTCGATTATGAGATCCCACATCGGTTGGAGAGGAGAACGAAGTACACCTTATAAGGGTACGAATGCCTCTTCTTTATAGACGTGTTTTCTCAAGCACGGAAAGAGTAAATCCATGAGGGCCTTGGTATGATGGGTAACCTAAGGCGGATAATATTTATAGGCAGGTAATTTGAGCTGTTCCAAATGGTATCCGAGCTTCTTCCCTATAGATGCATTTTCCTAAGTGCGAGAAAACCAAATCGTGAGGGTCTTAGCCTGATGGGCAAAGTAGACAATATTTATGTACAGGTGGTCTAAGCTATTACAAATGATATCAGAGCTGCTTCCCAACCTGTTGTGCCAGCGAGGATGTTAGGCCTAAAGGGGGTGGATTGTGAGATCTCACATCAGTTGGAGAGGAGAACAAATTACATCTTATAAGGGTATGGATAACTCTTTCCCATAGATGCATTTTCCCAGGTACGAGAAGAGAAAAATTGTGAGGGCCTTGGCCTGACAGGCAACCAAAAGTGGACAATATCTGTGTACGAGTGGTTTTGCTATTACAGTTGGGGTGATATAAATAAAAGAGAGTGAAGATGTTGAAGGCAGTTGGAAAAGAAGGGAGGTAGAACCGTGAGTGAGTGGAGTGTGTGCCAGCTGGTGTGTGTGAATGGAGGCTTAACCTAGCTACTTCATCTTTTCTTAGTAGAAAAATGTAGCTTTTAAATAGAGAGGAGAGCAAGGTGTCGGCTTCTTATAAAACACAAAAAGAAAGGAGCATCTAGTCATCTTCGGTTGTGAACTGCAATTGGAGTATCTAGTCATCTTCAGTTTTAATAGAAGTAGAGAAAAACAAGGGACAATCGAAGAAGAGCAAGGAAGAGAAGAAGGAGAGTCATGGGACAAACCTGGCAGAAAAATGTTTTCTCTCATTTCTCTTTGTTCTTTCTTCATTCTTCAACACCAAAAGTGGCTATAGAGAATATGGCTAATGCTTGGAGTTTGAAGAAGGAGATGGAAGGCTTACTTGACGTCAGTTCAACAAGGATATCAACGCTAAGTCATTGTTAAGCTATTTCATCCCATTAACATTGTAATCTCTTTTTGAATTATTGTGTTGTTTGTGATAATTGAATCAGTTTTTGTACAGATGATCTTAATACGTTATTTTGATTGTTTATTACGAACCTATTGCTATAATGTTGAATGTAGTCCTTAATCATTACATTTGATGTTTGTTAGTATCATCTAATGATAATAAATCATTAGGAACAATATAACATAGGCTAGATAACTTGAATGTGCGAGGTTACTGCCTATATTGATCGTTTTTCACTTTGTAATGTTACTGCCAAATTAAATTTAGAGATCATATCCTAGGTTATTTAATAGTTAGGTTTAATTAATAATCAGATCTTAATTAAATACAACCTAAGGGAAAGCTAGAATTAGTAGAGTGTATTGTTAGTCTTAGATTAATGGTTCGAATAGAGGTGTAAAGACGTTAGGATGATGGAATATGCTTGATCACGTTTAGCCAGATTGACCCTAGAACCGAACCTTACTTATATTCGACACTTTAATCATTTTTTATTGCTTGCTTTAATTTTTTGATAGTTTACTTTTATTTTAATTTCTAAATTACTTAAATACAAAACCCCCTTTATATTTTCCTTGCATCAATTAATTTTGTTACGAAATTATCCAAACATTTCTTGTGGATTCGATCCTGACTCACCATATCTACAAATTTTAGTGTGTAGAGTCAAGTAAATTTTGAAGAGCACTTGATACGTATTGTCAATAGAACTTGCATCAATCAATTTAAGTTCGACTCTAAACAAATTGGTCTATGTTTAGTCTACTAAATGTTCAAATTAAACTAAAGGATGGATATTGTTTTTGAATCTAAGTCCATTCTTACTAAGATATTGAGACCTAAGGTCCGATCGTTAGCAATATTCTTTTCAAATATTTTGGTAATAAGATTTAAATGGGTTCACTCACACCACTAAGATGGGAAAGCTCGTGGACAATACAACCAAAACATAACTAATATTTGACAATGGCAAATTTGCTCAAATTAAGGAATCAAGTTAGGCAAAACATATATTTAAAGGTGGTTAATGGACTCTCCACATATTTTTGGTATGACAATTGGCAAGGCTTAAGGGCCCTTAATGAAAATCAATATCTCATTCTACTAAACACATCATTGCTGACAATGCCTCAGTGGACCAGGCACGATATTTTTGAAGTAATATCTAGATGCTCTCAAGCTCATGTACTAAATACATACTACTTGGATACAATTTATCCCTTACCTAAAAGGATACAATTCAATAGAATAGAAACTCTTCTAGCTTGTTTATGAATTCCTTTTGTAAAGAATTACTAAGGAATCAAACTCCTAAGATAAGATAGCGGATGAAATATATATGCCCTTATAACTCTTCCTTTAGCTTGCAAATAAAGGAAAATTAAACCCTGATAACAGGTGGAGCAAATAAATGAATCTTTCCCCTACTTCTATTCTATGCAATAAGGAGGTGGAATTCATAGGCCACTTATAATTCAATTCCAAAGTCTCCCTGCACTTATGGAAGAAAATTCAAAACCTCTATAATATATATTTCTCTAGCACTACTTGCAAGACTTGGCTATCTAGCTTTCATCGAGTAGTCACCTTAAAATGGAGGACTTAAGGACAACCTAGATAGGATTTGGATATATGATGTATGAACTACAGAGAGAAAGGAATAGAAGAATCTTAAGAGATAAGAAATGTAAGGGAAAAAGTAGATTAAAATGCATACTGTTGCTTACAACCTACATGTTGGAGGTAGCTAACCCTTACTCTCCAATTGGTGCTTGCCTACATGGTGAGGAGATCATTGTTATGCTATCAACGACAGGTTATGTAGATCATTGATTTGAGGTTTTATAAGGCTTGACGCTACCCTCTAGATGTTAGTCTCTCAGCAGACTTAAGATTGTGTGGGTGTTATGTCTTCTTGTATTATTCTACATTTCCTTGCAACTCTTGACTAATTGTTCAATATATTCTAAAAAAGATTCAAATAAATCAACTTATATATAGAATCATATAACTCTACACCATTACATTTTTTCAACTTGTAAAAGAAAGAAATGATTTTATTTTAACGCAATAATTTATTCGACTATATGTCAAATTTATCCTAAAAGCTACAAAAACCAAATTTGGATAGATAGTACTTGTAGCTTAACACCTTTAATTATAATTGTAAATTTGACATATTAGAGAGCTTTCAAACAGACTAATTCACAATTTTCTGAATTTTACTTTAAAAGAATGGAAAATTTTTAGATAAAATCCTCAAATCAACTGTAAAAGCAAAATTGTCCAATGAATCATACATTTATATGTATTTATTTCAGTTTTGAGAGTTATTAAGATACAAATAAATAAATAACATGTTATCAATGAAATATAATTACTAATCTTGTTGAATGAAAAGGGTAACTTTAGGTTATTTTGAAGTAATTTTTATTTTCATAAAGTGTTATGTTTCACGAATTGTCGTGACCTTATAAGATTAAGTAATTGTCCTTTTC
>JAOQMP010000004.1:28515755-28534087 GCA_027563575.1 Erythroxylum pedicellare | reverse complement strand
ATAGTACTTTTGGATTATTGAGTATAATTCAGTTGAAATTTTTTCTTAAATAAAAGCTAATAAAATTTTGTAATGTTTATGTCTAGAGGACAGATCGGGGAGTAGATTGACCCAATCAAATGGTTGAGTCTGAAAATCAGGTAAGAATAACTTTAAATTGTACTCTAATAATTATATATTGTTCATAAAATTATTAAGTTTTTTATTATTAAATTATTTTATGGTGGATCATATTTTAAATTGTAATTAATAAAATTAATGATTAATAATTAAATATGTAAATTATGAAATGTATGAATTTTAAAATTTTTATTTACTAAATAAATAATTGACAAGGTACAAAATATTCAGTTTTTATATTTTGTTACTCGATATGATGTATATTAACTAACAATTCAAAGAATAATGTGATAATTAAAATTCATAGTTTTGCATGTCTTTAATTAAGAATATTAGGATAAGATGAATCACAATAATGAAATTCGATAGAGACTGATTTAGAATGATTCGAGATTAGACTGTAAATGTTATGAATTAGTGACTGGCCTATGCTAGCTATATTCGATGGTTATAGATTGATGATGTTGTTGAGATATGAGCGAGTTGTGGCTAGTCCCGTGGATGTCTTGTGCCAATGGTTAAGTGCTAAAGTAGTACCAGAATATCTTGAGTCTTGGGGATATATTTTATTGATAGCTAGAGACTGGAGTAGTATTATGATACCGGATTAGATTAAGAGATCGAGGTACCCTATGCTGATATTTACACACGTAATTTTGTTTGCACTCAATAAGTGATCATGATGAGTAGAGATAGACAAACAAATCATTAAATGTAAGTTTACTAGGCTAAGGAAGGACTAGTTAATTTTGTTAATAAAAAGGTAAAACATAAATGGTAATAATAAAATAATATTACTATTAATCATTATTGTAAATAAAAATTTGAATGTTTATTGAGTGTTTGAACATACTCAATATTGCTTGTTTATTTTAGTATTATATATATGTTATTTGACTAATTTTAATATATATTGAGTTACTTAATCTTAAGGGTACTGATAGGTTATTTTTGTTGAGTAGGTAACTTATCTCTTGTCGCTATATTTTTTACTACTTAGAGAGATTGTCAATAAGTTCAATACATGTGGTTGACAATGTGGAGTCTAGGAAAGCCAATCCATCAAATTGAGTAAAGTTTTTTTTTATTGTATATACTTTTGAATGTGACAGTTCCGATAGTTATATTTGTAGATATAATTTTTGTGACTAATGAGTATCATTTTTTAGACTAATGAGGATTTTGGTAATTAATAATGTAATTATGAAACAATTTGAACAAATTATGGTTTAAGAATTTTGGAAGTCTCACAATATCTATGTGTATATTCAACATAAGAGCTAAATGTTATAGTTTTAACATTAGGGTGAAAGAGAATGGAAGGGCATTGGTGTGGTACCCTGAGAGTTGATCAACAGTAAAAATATCGAAACTATCTCTTCTTTCATAATTTTTGAACCATAATAATTAATACAAGTACAATCTCTATTTAAAAAAAAATTTCACTTGTAGGTATACAATTATATTTTAAATTTTCAAGAAATTAATTACAAAATTACTAATAAAGATATTATCATCCAAAGGCTATCAAATTTACTTCTAGGAAAGATTTGTTAAAAGGTCTTGGATAAGATTATTTGTAAGAAAATCAAACTTAGTGGTAGGAATAGCAGACCAGGAATACAGAAAAGAAGAAGAGATTATTATGATATTTATAAATTTGCATATTTCACTTTCCCAGCCCATCAGGCTCCCTCCGGGCCATCCTGGCAACCAACGCGTCCGTACCTTGTCCCCTTTTCTTCCTTGATTCCCCCCAGGCCCCACCGGTTGGTGATTACCTGCTACCCCTTCACCCTGTTAAGCGCACGTGCTTCTCCCACGTGCCAGGCAAAATGCCTTCTCCACCTCACTCCTCACTATCTGTTCCCTTCCTTTACTTGTGGTGCAACAAATAAAAGCTAGAGAGAGAGAGAGAGAGAGAGAGAGCGCACTCAAAACTTCAATTTCTGCTCTTCTCTTTTGCCTCTGATTTTGCATTCTCTCCATAGATCTCTTGTTCCTTCTCTTGCAGGGTGTTTCAAAGAGTTCCACCTTTTACAGGTAGAGATGAGGATCAGGAAACGACAAGTCCCCCTTCCTCTCTCTTCCCTTTCTCCTGTACCAGTCTCATCATCAGATCCCCTCTCCAGCTTCCCTTCTGGCGTCCAACTCATGAACCCACCTCACGATTTCTCCTCACAACCTCATAAAGCTTCTTCTTTTGTTTCACATCAACTGAATCCACGGATCCGAGGTGAAACCAACAACGATGTCAAGCAGGTTCCTTGTCACCCTGGTGTTGCGGAAAACGATGTTAAAGATTTCCAGGTGAGAGTTCTTCTAGTGATTTTATGATTTTGTATGGGAGGGACTGTACTTGTACTTGTCAAAAGTCATTTGGAAAGGCAGTTTCTTTGGATTCACTATTTATGGTCAATTTTTGCACCAAGAAGAGTTACACTACCAATACCGTAAAACATTACTGGGATCGTCTAGTTGATGTGATTTATGTTGTAGGTATTGGTGGAGTGGGATAATGAGAGAGGTGAAGCAGAAGATGAGAGGCGTAATGATATCAGGTAAGAATCAAGGCATAAAGTTAAAAACTTTGGCTCTTATCTCTTCTCTTCTTTCATGAAAATTTATACTAAATGACTGTCAATACCCATAGTTTAATTTTACCGGCAACCCAAACAAAAAATAATGCTAGCTGGCTAGTGGAAAGTAGAAACACTACTGTTATCAAAATCGTTGGCTTGGCTAACCATTTCAGTGCTTCTGTGATGGAATCAGAGGTATAAATTATCTAGTTCTTTTATTTAACTTTTATGAATTTGTGGCGACTTCGGCTCAAGCTATCGTATGCTCTTGCGATACATATTTTCGGGCGACGATGGTCCCCATATATAATTGACACAGAAAGACCCTTATGCTCTCTACGTTTGCACTCGATCGTATTATTCTCTCATTTTTATTTGTTATTGTATGTGGTTGTGGATCGTCGGTTTTTCTACTTTAGCAAAGGAAGTTCCTGGGGTGCAGACGTAGGAAATTCGGTTTCTCAACTCAATTCTTCTGGTCAAAGTAAGTAGTCGCTACCTTCAGAGAATTTCAATCAAAAACCAGCTGAACTTTTGGTTTTTACGTCTATTGGCGGATGGTTGTGTGATTGCAGTGTTGAGATGGTACGAAGTAGAGAAAGTGTTTCCGTTGAAGAAGAGAAGGGGAAGCTTTGAAAGGAGAGGCAATGAAGTGGAAAAGAATAAGAAAATGGCGACAAAGATGAACAAGAAATGTGAGGAGCAATATGGCTGCGAAGAAGGACTGCAAAGAGACGAAAAGGAAATCAGAGAAAGGATTTCTGGCTGCAGTAGTGGTAATGGGAAAAAGAGTAGTAGTAGAGGAGGTGCACTCATGGAGGGCTCGCGGTGCAGTCGTGTTAATGGGAGAGGATGGAGGTGCTGTCAACAAACGCTTGTGGGGTATTCTCTCTGTGAGCATCATTTGGGCAAAGGAAGACTAAGAAGCATGAACAGTGTTCGAAACCGGTCATTTGCTAATACTGCACCAAAGAAGATGAAATCATCGCAGCCATTATCAAGTCCCTCATTGCCATTGGAGGAAAAGGAAATGAATCCCGCATTTTTAGGCAGCAAAACTGCTAGTGAAGTTGAAGATGAAGATGATAAGAAGCCATTGATGACCTCCAAGACAAAGAAGATGAAGCTTGGCACAGTTAAGGCTCGGTCGATAAGCAGCCTGTTGGGAACAGTCGATTAATGGGGTTGCAGTAGCTGAGAAGATATCATAACCAAAAGAGAAACCATTGAAAGCAGGAGTATGATTATCTTATGATACTGAAAGAAATTTACGGATGTAAAGGCTTGAGTTATGTTAGTATGTTATGTTACACCTATTGCAACTGTTTTTAGGCTCCCCGTGTTCTTGGATTTTCTTGGTGTTAAACGAGATGTATGCTTGTCTGAACCTTCTGTGTTAACATTTTCTTGGTAACATTTTTATATGGTTTTTTTGGTGTTTATGTTGTATTGTATGTAAGTGTGGTGGCCAAAAAATTATTAACGAAATTATGTGGTTCCATGGGATGAGATTCGTGATTCTACTCTTGTATCATTTGCGGAGCCACCAGTTGTAAACAATAGCTTGTAATTATATGGACATTGCACTTACGTTTTGAGAAAGGTAAATAGCACCTAAAATCTTGAACCAAAAATTTAAAATTTCAGGATGATTGCCACAATTATAGAATTAACAATTTGAACTACAATCATAATGTTACGATTACGTTTACAATTGTGGCTCAGTCTTGCAATCTAATGCTCTTCTGATGAGTGACATGGGTGATCTAATTGAGCTTTAGAAACTGCCATGAGTTATTAGTAAGAACTAACTAATAACTACTAAGTGTTGAAGTATGACAGTCAATGAGATTGTTGAAAGAGATCCGCAGTTTTTGTTTTACGAATTTAATGGAAATGATAATATCTAGGGCAGGCAGGGATGGGTAAAAGTTTTCTTGGAGCAATGGTATGGTATAATTATAATAATCCGCACTGCAACTTTTGCTGATTAATTATCACATTTTATGAAGTCTGCCTGCATGATTCCACGGGTAGGTCTGTACCGTATTCATTTCATCACTATTAAGTTGGTTAGAATTTGCGAAGATGATAATTTCATAAAATTATAGTTGTTTCCTCTCATTAATAACAAAATTATGCTTCAAGGTTTTACTTTAGGTACTAGATCATGCAAGGCATGTCTTTTACATTGATAAACGTGAATTACAAGTTACTTGAACTCAACTCGCGCATCAAAGTATAACCTCAAAATAGGATGACACTTTCATCATTCTAGAGTTTTCGAAAAACATTAAATATACTTGAATCAAATTAAAGTGAGTATAAAAGAACACCACTTACTAGCTATAGCAATATTATTGTTGGAGAATATAGTTGAAATTTAGGAATTAGGAATTATATAGAAGTTGACAAGAGGTAATCAATTGGAAAATCTTACCCAGACAGGATCCCTGATTAACGTGTATAATGTGGATGCTATTTAAAATATTTTAAAGATCATTACAAAAATTTATGGTCATGCATGACAAAGGAACAATTTCCACACTTCTAAAGCTGCAATTATATATAATATTAAAATAACAGATAGTGTATATTAGTAATAATTAACTCAGACACAACTGTTTTCGACACTTTGTTTACGTAAAAAGTTTCACAACAAACCACGAGCTTTCCAAGTATATATGTTTGTTTACATTTTCTTCTCGTGTCTTCGTTATCGAATCAATATGGTTCTATGCTATTACGAACCGAGTTGTTATGACAGTTGTTGATTAGAGAAATTTGTAGGGAAAGAATGGATGGATCACTCCGTCAAGGACATGCTTCACATTAGACAAAAAAGGAATCGAAAGATCTCGGCGAAACCATAAACTGAATATACAGTAGTTTATATTGAACTTCATAAATTTGAATCATTTGAAAAGGGAAGAAGAAGATGCTTATACATAATTAATTTTCATAATTCTCGAACTTGACTCCATCTTTGAGTGGCGTGAAAAGTTAAAATCAGTAAATGCAAACTAGATTACTGTTAAATAAGAAATTTTAAGATGCAAACTCATTTTTGTATCTTTGTTACAACTAGAATTATTCTACCTCTTATAAAAATCTTTGGAACTACTCAAAACTGTTATTTTGTTTTCTTTTAAGAGTTGTGCTTTCTTATAGGATTCATTAACCCAAACCCAAGCCTCTCTTCCTTCAACAAAGAAAATAAAGATTAAAAGGAGAAGAGACTGAAACAAAGAACTCCTTTGGAAGACCGACATTTTTATCACATGTTTTAAATTTCTATTATTTTTACTATATTCTAATTTGTGTTGGACCGACTAGTACTTTCAAAAATATTTTTGCTGTGATTATAGTAACACTAATATAATGTAATAGGATTGGTTAAAACTAACATGGCCTTTTTAATTAATGAACATTGAAAATCCACTCGACCTTCTCAAAACTAGGACAACTTCAACTATGAGTGGTGTCCTTTCACCGCACTTTAGTCTTTTGTAATGAAACTGGAGTTTAGAAAACTAACCTTAAGTCGAGTAATTGTTGTATGTTATCGCTATCAAATCCACACATGTTCCAACTTTTATCAGCATATATATATTTATGGATATCTTAAATCTAAATCAACTTATAATTAATATCTAATAATTTTTTGTTAACATAATTATTAGACAGCGAAATTCTTTAGGTAAGTATATGTATATGTATATAATTTTTTTATTTTATTTTTTACGATTATTTTATTTGTGAATTCATATATTTATCTCAATAAACATGGAATTGTACTTTTTGCCCATTGAGAATTCTTTCAGATTCTTAAAGTTTTGTTAATTAAAGAAATGCTAACTTTGATAAAATTTTATTATATGAGAATCTTAAACTACATCCTCATCTTCATTTTTTAATATGCTTCTCCAATCCCCTTTCCCAAGTTAAGAAATTAATTTCATTAAACGTGCGGGTAAGATTCCTTACAACTGTGACTAATAAGTTAAATTTATTTTACTTTAAGTCAGGAATATGGTAATTTAGGTTTAAATAGCACATTTAAGGTAAAATTTGGATTGGTATTAAAAGCGTAGGTGTAAATCAAAGGATTCAACCTAGGTTTAAATAATAGACCCAAATTAACTTCCGTTGGTTTTAAGTGCAATTAACTTGTTTTAACCTCACTTTAACTTTTTTCTATTTATAAAAGGCATCCAATCTCACATGTACAATCTTTGCAAGTTGTAATGGTGACAAGTAGGTGGATTAGTTAGTAATGAAAGATTAAATAGCTAAAATGAAAACCTTAGAAAAACCTATCAACATGAAGAAAATAAATGTCGTCCCTACCAAAGTTCTCAAGGAAGAAATGAAAAAGAGGAAGCAATAAATTGGGGTTTATTTGGGCCAATGCTACTAGCTTTTGGGGGATAGTGGGATCTTCGTAAAGTTGATCATTATGAGATTACTTCTGAAATCTTCTATGACTGCTATCAAGCACTCAAAGACTGGAAAGAAGACAAAAAAATATTCCAATACTATCCTCAAAACTATGGACGATATGGACCAAAAGTTATTATATTTCTAGGCGCTGATGCATTCACTACTTACCTCTGTTTCCAAAGTAGGTTAGTAGACACTATTTATTTAACTCATTTAAATACCCTTTCAGAATTCCTAGTCGGATTTGTCCTTGCAGTCAAAAACTACAAGGAATAGTTTGCTAAGGAAAGAGAAAATTTTATCAATGTTTTTAGCAACTGTCCTATCTTCAGAAAAGTAGACAGTCTCAAAGAAACCGAAGTTCAGCTATCACGAATAGCATATGTACAAATTGGAATCAGCAACGACATGTATTCACTAATAGATGACCCTCCTAAATATGATTTTGATTGAGATTTGATTAATCAATTCAATCTACAATGCATTGAGGGAGTTTATCAACAATGCCTAAAGATTACGCCAGAATCTTTAATCAAATTAAACTACAGAGGAATAGATATATTTATGACCTCAATATATAAAAACCTATCTCTACTGAATCATTCTAGCTAATAAAGAATTTTGAAGCATCTTTTTCAACTTTATTTGGAGTATTTAGTGAACTATCAGAATCGTGGAAGCAAGCTCTCTATCAACAACTGCATCAATATTTACAACATCAATGCCAAAAATGTTCCTTAACATCACAAAAAGAAAAGGATAAAGAAGACAATTTATCCAAAGATATTATCATCGAAGAATAAATAATGTAGGCCACCTGTTGGCCATTACCTTCAATTATATAGGCCATCTTTCGACCATCAACAAAAGTAGATTCTTCAAATCTGCTTTCCTACTTTTGCTTTTGCTTTCTTTAATAATGGGACCTTAATGATGGTTCTTTGAATTCAGCCAAGGCCTTTTTTGCTTGAGTGCAATTTGTATAGCTTCAATGGATAGTTGAGGGTTTACTATTAATATGGATGGTAGCCTTATGCCATTCATCATATATTCTAACCATGGGTCCCTTGAATATGATATATACTTTGAATTCTTTGAAATCATCTTTTTTCTGGGGGATAGGTGTAGCTGGGTTTGATAATGGAATAGTATGTTCAGGAATGTTAGGTAAGCAATTTGGGTAATTTGTTGAGGAGTAATTGGTTGGATGGTTGGTCATACACTTTGTGGTTGATCAATAGATAGTTGTTATTTTTCAAGGAGGGCAATGATTGCTCTTAACTGATTAATTTCTTTACTTAAACTTCACACTTGTTGTTGTAGGTCTAATAATTTGGTTTCCTTCTTATTGAGTGAATCCTCTAGGCTGAGGATAGTTGTTTTCATTCTCTGGTTAATGTATCTGCAAGACTGCTAGCAGAAGATTTTATATAATGTATTTGAAAATTATATTGGTTTAATTCTAATTATCATTTGATTAAGCGTCCTTGATTGTAATTTGTTTTAATAATATATTTAGTAAATCAACATAAATGCTTAGAATCTGTCTGAATGTGAAATTTGAAAGCTAACAAATCAACTTTACATTTTCTTCATGTTTTAATACATGCAAGTGTTTCCATTTCATGGATAGGATATTTCCTTTCAATGGAGTTTAAAGTCCCATTGATATATTTACATAAGAGATAACTCCTTGACTTGGGTAGTTGTACCAGAAGGTAGCCAGCCCATGTATCCATACTTGAATCAATTTGTACTAGTAGTGTATCTTTATCATTATAAGTATATAATGTTGGTACGTTCTTGCAAATATTTTTTAATATACGTACTGTTGCGGTGTCTTCTTCTATCCATATCTACTAAGTTTTTGTACTACATTTACGTTGTACCTTTTTTCTTTCTTTAGCTAAATCTTTAAGAAATTCTTGATAAGAGATATAGTTTAGTAATCCAAGGAATTTTTAAACTTCAGTTATGTTTTTTAAGGTGTCAGAAAAATGGTGTAATTTTTCAAGGATGTTTGGATGTAATTTTAAGAATCCATTATAAAATTATATACCTAAATATTCGATATTTTGTTGTGCTAATTTAATTTTTTAAATTAGTACTTTATGTTGACATCTAGTGAGAACCTTTTTCTTATACCTTTTTTAAATGACCTTCCTTATCTTTATTTGAAAATATATTAAAGTCATCAATATAGGTTAGTGTAAATTCTTCTAATCTTTCTAAATTGTTATCCATAAATCTTTGATAAATACCAGGGGCTTGCTTTAATCCAAAAGGTAATACATTCTACTAGTAATGTTTTTGTGGTGGACATGTAAAAGCTATTAATGGTTTGATATTTTCATGTAGTCTTAATTGCCAATAACCTGATTTTGCATCAAGTGTAGCGAACCAATGATGTCCCTTTAATCTACTTATAATATAGTCTTTTCTAGGTAATTTATATGCATCACCTATAGTATCTTTATTTAATTCTTTATAGTTAATTACCATTCTTCTTTTTCCACGTTTTTGTTCGGAATGATTATTTACATAAAAAGTTGGGGCTGAATATTTACTAGTGCTTAGTTCTATTAATTATTTTTGTAATAATTCGGAACATTCATTAATAAATTACTGTACATCTTGTTATGTATATGGAATATACACAAGAAGTATAGGATATGAGATCAAGTCAAAAGACTAGAACATACCTTCAAGGTACTATAAGGTCAAGTCAAAATAGCAGGACATAACTTTAAGGTACACTATATATTGCTTAAGACTGGCTTGATGACTTTCACTTTATGGTTTTATCGAAATTGGATTCTAAAGGATAACTAATCTAAAAGAAAATTGCCTTAGCCAGTCTGTTAGTAAATAAAGTATCCTTAAAGCTAAATGTTATATATCTATCTATTTCTACTCCTAATGGTATGAATATTTTTCATCAAAAATAATAGAAGAATAATCAATAGGAAAAGGAAATCAAATTAATCATATGTCATTCATTTATATTAGGTATGTCACCCCTTAAGTCAAAGTTGACCTTTACTAGTTTGCTTTAAAATAACTTTTGATTAGGTCTCCAAAAGGAAAGGGAATGAGTGAAAGCTCATCCTCAAATAAATTCCTGATAAAAAAGATATATTGAATTGCTTAAAACCAATTGCCCTCACTTGTTGTTTGACAAATAACGAATGAATTGAATAAAAGAGAAAATTTGAACAACCAACTTTATTTAGTCAACTTTTTGTTGGGTGAGGATCTTAGAAAAGAGTAAAGAGAGAAGAGATAGGAAATATCTTTAATAAAAAGATAAAAGGTATTTTGCTTCTAAAGCGAGCAATAGGAACTACAAGAACACAAACTCAAATTTCATATATACTTTAATGGTCAGTAGTAAAGGAAATTGCTTTAGTTATAATTGATATCTTTAGAAAAATCTTTTCAAAATTCTCATTCATGATCAATTGAGGAATAAGCTAGTCAGTAAGAAAATAGGGAAAGAAAATTATCTTTTTTTAAATAAAAGGATGACATTTTTCTCTTCAAAGAAGTTGTTTAAAATAATTTGGCTTATAGAGTCCCTCTTTTGAAAGCTAGCGAATTAGGAATGGAACTTAGTTAGATAAGCTTTAAGCTGTTGGCCTATAAGCCACTCTGATTGCCATTTACCTTTCCTACTAATTTTTGTTTTAGTTTTTCATTTTTACCAAATATGCCAGTAAGCATAATAGTAATTTTAAGAGGAAGATATAACTTTACTGTAAAATAGATAGATATTTTAGCGGAAGCAACACATTTTTCACTAGGAATGTATCGAAGGAGAAAAGGAGGAGGTAGCAATAACATTAGTAGTAGCATTGGTCGATTCTTCTATCATTCTTTACAGTCTTAGAAGTTGTGAAGTAAGCGCTTAATTATCTAATTGATTGAGTAGTTTGTGGCTAATGAAGATGCTTTCAGGTCTATACCCATAACCTTTTTATCTAAGTGCCGAAACTGATGAATCAAAGCCTATTGTATTGGTCTTTGAGTCAGTCTCTAATTTCTTTCTCACCCTATAGCTTCAAACAGAGGCTCTGCTTGTAATATCCTTGGCTATGCCTTCTGATAGATGTTTAGTCGACTATAATTATGCACCCATATTTAACATGTTTTACTTGGTTATTAAATAGTTTTATTCTATTTTTGGAACTTAATTTGCTCAAAGTGCATTTATAGGTAATAATTGCCTTCTTAGAAAAAAAGGTGAATAATTTGGATGAAACATGTCCGTGCATATGCCTGTGTAAGTCTTTGTAAACATGTAAAGCCATGATTTTAGATGCTTTTGGATCAACATGTTGCCTACATGGCTCTATAAGTAACGTATATGTCCCCAAAACCCTAGTTTTTACTATAAAAAGACACTAGCCAAGGCAAACAAAAGAGAGCCAAGTTATTAAGCAATTTTAAGTTGAGAGACACATACAGGTGATAGTTATGATTAAGGAACAAGGAAAAAAAAAATAAAGAATACATCAAGAGATCTATTAGATAACAATATCAAATCCAAACTTTCAAGAAGATCTAATAAAAGAAAAAAGGAGATTTAGAATTATGATTTCTTTTTTTTTATTAGTTTTTTTAAAATTTGTCTTTGTCTTTGTTTTTGTTTTTTATAAGTAGTAAATAAAATTATTTAGTGTCTAGGTGTTTTGAACCCTAAGTTTTGATATCAACATGACTTGATCTTTTATTCAATGAAATTATATTGACTAATTTATTGCAATTCAATTATGCATTTTGTTCTTATTCTAATACATCCAAAATATTAGTGCATGATTTGATTTCATATAAATAATATTGAGAAATCCTCTTATATGAATAGATCTACCATAATTGGAAGGAGTTACATGAAAACATAGAGATAGGTCGTCATAAATCCTCTAGATTAGGGTAAAATTTAATAGAGGAATTTATGAACAATAATGCAATCCTAGAGCTTTTAACTAGAAAGAGTTTTGTTAATTTACTGATGGATTAGTTGTTAATATTCTTGAGAAAGATATTAACATAAGATTGGAATTTTCATACTCTAATAATCAATAATATAGTTGCATAATAAAGGTTTAATAATTAAAGGATTCTTGGGGGCATTTATCTTCTAGAGACTATTATTTGATATCAATTTTGCTAAGTATTTTCCTTTGTCTTGAGTTCAATATTGTTTTAATCTTAGTTTATTGTTTTAGTCTAATTTTTAATTAAAATACAAAATTTGATACTTAGGTTAGATAATAGAAAAAGGGTAACTACTAGTAATTACATTTTTCATGGGATTGACCTATACTTGCCTAACTATGGTTACATTGTACACTTGCAATAAATTTTAATATTGATAAACCTAAATCAGTTACCTCCTAATCAGCTAATCCTTTTAGCTTGACTTGTTATAATGGGTATGTGTCTTTTTCAGATTGCGCTACACCTTATCCCTAATTTCATTTTCATGTTAGGCATGAAAGCATGAATTCAACCACGAGGGATGCCAAGCAACTCTTCTTCTCCTCCAATTATTAGTAAGGAGTAAGGGAAATGGGAGAACGAATCTTATTGCATTAGAGAGTATTCTTATTAGTCTTATTAGTAAATGTAGGAAGGCAGATCTTTAAAATTGCCTTCCACTGCTTCTTTTACTTTTTTACATTCGTCGGTCATGGAATGCCCCTTCACCGCTACACTTCCAAAGCTTGCCTCTATAAGAATGTTCTTATTCCCTCTTTCTATTCCCATTATTGATTTTTTCCTTCTTTATCACATGGGATTATTGTATATAAGATTGTTGTTTCTTTTATGGAGTTCTCTTTCTCAATTTTGGAAATGGATTATTTTCAATGTTTTAAGGTAACTCAAAATACAATAAGAGAAGCAAAACAAGATTGTAGGCTATATGAAGGAAGGCTATTCGATGTTGAATCATCTAGTTGCTTTTATTTCTATATCCCACTATGTTCAATGTAAAGGTTACGGTAGAAGATTAGGAAGAATACATTATGTCGTAACTCCCATACTTTCTGTTGGTCAACAAATAACAAAAGTTCTCTATAGTTTTTCAATAAAAGCATAGGAAGGACTCTCTTTCTATCTAGAATGATTCTTTCAAAACAAATCATGCTTCACCACTTCCCTTCTCTGAATATTCCCTGTTTGTATAGTTAGTATCATCTCGAGGATCCAGTCTTATAAGTTCATCATGTTGTTCAATTTTGAATGTTCTTCCTATAGTTATATATTTTTTGTTGATGCTAGGATTCCAAATGTAAGTGATAGGTATGTCCATTCTAATCAATTCCCCTACCTCTTCTAGCTTTATAACAGGAATGATATCAGATAATTTAACATTTATCTTAATTTCAACAAACATTTTCACAAAGCAGATCCTCTCAATGCTTGCAGTCTATTTATCCATGCATATTGGCTTACCTGGGGAGTCATCTAGGAAGCTAAGTCCTTCATTAGTCTAAAATTCCAAAGAAACGTTATGAAAATTATCCCAAATAGGGATGCTATCAATATTTCCTCTATCACATTCAATACCTAGCTTCTATTTTTTGATGAACTTAGGTTGACCTCCTATATGCCAAGGTCCTTACTCCGGTATCTCATTTAAACAAATTTCAGCCTCCATAAGCATAGTCTTCTCCTAACCCTTTTTGCTCCACCTAGTTGTAGCCCATGCTTAAACTACTAGAAAAGTAGGTCTTTTGCTCCAGAAGAACACTAGTAGAACTTAGGAAAATTGATAAATGCATATTTGACTATAATCACACCCATATTTAATGTATTTTGCTTGATATTTCATAGTTTTATTGTATATTTGGTACTTAATTCTCTCTAAGTGTATTTATAGGTTATAATTGCCTTTATAAACCAAAACGGAGAAGAATTTGAATGAAATTATGGCATAAGATGAAGATTTAAAACAACTAAGGACTTACATGATCATGTATAGAGAAAGTGTAAGTCTTTGTAAATGTGTGAAGATTAAAGAATTTTAGGTATAGTCATATGGAATTACATGCCTGTGTATACCGAGATAAACAACTGTCTATGTTGCCCATTTAAGTCTATGTGATTATGTGAAATTGTGAATTTAGGTGTTTTTGATTGCACAAGGTCTCTCACACGTTTCTGTAAGTGATCGTGTTTATCCCAAAAATCTTAAGTTTTGCTATAAAAGGACGTAAGTGGAGGCAAATTAAAGAGAGTTGAGTTTTGCAGCAGTTCTGTGACATAAGACATCTGAAGAGGCAATAATTTTGATCAAGAGACAATGAAAACATGAAGTTAACATCGATAGATCTGATAGAAAGCTATATCAAATCCAAACTTATAAGAAGATTTAATAGAAGAAAAAAAGGGAGATTTAGAATTATGATTCCTTTGTTTTGTATTCGTTTTTATCATGTTTATCTTTTTATACTAACTAAGTGTGTTTAGCATCTAGGTATGGTGAAACCTAGTTTGGGATAACAATATGGTTTAATCTTTTATTTAATACAATTATATTGATTGATTTATTGTGATTCAATTATGTGTTTTACTCTTGTTCTAATATATTTGAAATTTTAGTGCATGATTTGATTTCATATGATTGAGATTAAGAAATCCTCTTGTATAAATAGATTTACTATAATTGGAAGGAGTTGCATGCAAACCTAAAGATAGGCTAACATAAATCCTCTAGATTAGGGTCAAACCTAGTAGTGAAATTCATAAATTGATAATGCGATCTTATGGTTTTTAACTAGAAAGATTTTGTTAATGAACCGATGGATTAGTTGTTAATAATATCGAGAGACTTATTAATATAAGATAGGAATTTTCACGATTCAATAATCAATATTATAAGTGCATGATAAAAGGTTAATAATTTAATGATTTTTAGGAGAATTCATCACCTAAACACTATTATTTGATATTAATTTTTCTTCGTTTTTTACTTGTCCTAAGTTCAAAATCGTTTAATCTTAATTTAGTTTATTTGTTTGTTTTTATTTTTATTTAAAAATCCAAAATCTGGTTCATATACTTGATAATAGAAAAAAAAAAAGATAACTACTAGTAATTACCGTCTTCGTGGGATCAACCTATGTTTGCCTATGCTAGTTGTAGCTACGTTGTGTGCTTACGATAAAATCAATATCGACCTTAACCCTAAAAGATCAATCAATTTTTTAGCACCATTTTCGAGGATGTTAATATTATAAAAGCCTTGATTCTATTAATCTAACTTTTATTTTTGTATTTATTTTATTTTTATTGTATTTTATCTTATTCTTAGCTTACTCATTTAATTTTCTTTTAAACTTCTCTACTTTAACTTTGAGTTTGTGACTTAATTTTAAGATTACGATTCATTGCTATAGCCATAACTCATAATGGAAGGATGGAGTAGCTAGTATTCTCATGAGAGTTATGATATGTCATCATAATATGTAACATCACCATATTGGGAAGATATGTTTCCTAATATGTTTTCAGAAGCTCAACTGATATCCATTCCATCTTGTGACATTTGTGGGAGTCATTTTACAATTATGAATTTTAGGCATAAAACTATATGTGGGAGAAACCAAAAAAGCCAAAATGGCCTCATAATGTACCCTATAAGAATATGTATAATTTAAAGTTGAGCAACCCTTATACATATGGATGGAATGACTATGCTCCAATGAATTCGAGGAGAGATTTTCTTCACCTGAATATATTAAGCATAATACCTCGTAATATATAAGCTTACTAACTTCTTAAAGTGATAAAGAGATGAAGGTCGATTTCATAAATGAAGTTGCATCTCAAGAAGGCAAGGAGGTAATTGTTTCTGTAGGAGAGGATGATGAAAATATGATAGAGGTAGTAGAGGATGAAGAAGAGGAGGAACCCTCTGTCCAAGAAGAGAAAGAAGAGGAAGCCTCTGTCTAAGAAGAAGAGGAAGTAGATAAGTGGAAAAAGATGATTGAAGTAGAAAAAGAGGAAGAAACCTTTTTCTAAAAAGAGAAAGTGGAAGAGTCAACAAAGGAGATTAAGGAAGAACTAGAGGAGGCAATTGGGGAAACTACTGATGATTCATTGGTCATCACCTTGAGTATAGAGGGTTCCCATTTCCTAAATGACAAACTACTTGTGTCAATTAAAGATTCAAGGAGTTTTGTTATTGTTGGACCCCGAAAATAATTATCCCTTATTTTATAGTAGTTTTTCATTGAAAAGAACATTAATGGAGCCCATTGGAGTTATTAATTTGATAAATCATGCCCTCACCATTATCTTGCAACAGGTGGCGTATTTATAGGCTACTCAATTGCCTTAGGGAGAATCAAATGAAAGCAAGCCTCTAATTATAGACTTAGGATGATGGTAAACATGTAGGGTTCATCAAGCTAACAATGTTAATTAAACACTATAAGGGAGGCAACTTATGAATTAGGAAAGGTTTTATTCTAAATTTTATATTACTTCTATATTCATATTTTGTGTGGTTTTCATTTTCTTTATTGGTTTTATCCCTATTTCTTTATATTTTGCTAGGATGTTAGTATATCATATCAGATGGACGGTCCTAAAATCACAAAATTATAATCAGAAAATTATATTACTCAAGAAAGTACCAAACTCCATTTTCTCACTTTTTATTTTTATGCTTATATTTTGTACTTTGAGGATAATGTATACTTTTAAGCGTGGAGAAAGGGATTATGATTTACTTAAGCTTATTATAATTGAATTCATTAAATTTTATTAACTAATATCGTGAATTAGTTAAATATGTCCATAAATACTTTATTTCATTATTGATTATTGATTTGAATTAGTATGCAAAAGGAAGATAGTTAAAATAAAATTGCTTTTATGAGTTACATTGTTAGTAATTTTGAAGATAGTCAATTTGAATGAAAATTGTATATTATTTACACACATATAACCTTTTTTATGAGCTTTTGAGCTTAAGTGCAAAAATACATAAAATTTTAAGCTATTTTATTCTTTCATATGTCTTATATCATGCACACTTGAATAATTCTAGAACTTGTTTCTATTGTATATGTTGAGATCATATTTGTTAAATTAGAAGCATTGAAGTAATATTTTATTTATATATATATTAGTTATTTTATTATATTTTATTTTTCCTATTATTATTACTTTTTATTTTATTTATTATTTTATTTATTTATTTATTTTTCCCTTTCTATTTTTCTTTTTGTTTTCATTCATTAATATAGATCATTTAGAAATAGCCTCTTTACTAGTTATGAGTAAGGCTACATACTACTGGACCTTTTTAGACACCCATCTCAGTGAAATTTTTACTGAGTATTGTTGTTGTAATAGAAGCGCTAAAGTGATAAAGCCACTTAGATTCAACAGTTATTTAAGCCTATTTATTTGAAAATTACCTTACCATACTTTATCCTTTAGAAGGAATCAATTTTGAGCCTTAGTCTTGTTTATTGATTATAACCTAATTATTAGCCTTGATACTATTTTAAAGCCTTTTTTAATTTTTTAACCCCAAAGATTATTTACATGACTTGATTGTTTGAAACTTGAAATTTTGAATGGTCTAATATTTCTTTAATTGTGGTACATGATGAATGCTTGAAAATATTAAAAAAATTGTGAGCATAAAAATAATTATAGGACCAATGGATTTATAACGAAAGGACTGTATATTATGAAAAAGTTTTTTGTAATATTTTCTATGAAAATGAACTTCAAATTTATCACATTTTTATTGCCCTAATCGTACCTTACCTAAGCCCAATTATAACCTTATAAAGATCTTTTAGTTTTTGTTTCTAGTTTACATATAAGCAAGAGATCTGATAATATTGCAAGCCTACATAAGAGTTATGTTATGCATTGATTTGAGAGTTTGACACTTTTCACCCTAAACACTTGAGAGGCTTGAGTGAAACCTTAGTAAGGGTGTAAAGATTCATGCTTTTGATTTCAATAAGATTGTTGATGTGATTATTATTAATATTGATTTATGAAGTTAAGTTAGGATAATTTGACTCTAATTGTATGTTAATTGATTAATATGATATAATGATTTAGAATATGAATGGAAAAGTTGGGATTAATAAAGGATGGATGATTTTAATTTGATAATTTAGATTATGATTTTCTTAAAGACAGGTAAAA
>JAOQMP010000004.1:28454924-28478033 GCA_027563575.1 Erythroxylum pedicellare | reverse complement strand
TCCCAAGTTACTAACTATAGTCCATCAATACCAAAATTCAAGTCATATGAAATTCTCATTCTTATCATAATTTTTAACACCTATCATACATGTACTTTCATAAACTTATACCATTGCTACTAGTTTATAGTTTGAGGCCTTACAATAAACCTTATAAATCCCACTAACAATCTCCATTCGACACAACTTCACTAAAGACCATCAATTTTACTTCAATTCTACCTTATTCATTCAAAAATCATTTATTAAGTAACTTACAAATGAATATCTTCCACACATCAAAACCAAACTAGAAGTTATCATACAAGGATCATTTTCCAACATTTATTTATCATCATCTTAACACATATTTCATACCAATTCAATTATCATAAATCTTGTATTAATATATGTTATCAAATTTAGAATTGCCTTACCTAATTACCTTCAAGTTTCTTCTTCAAAGAACTAACCAAACCAGCCCTTTATATAACCAAAACACTTCCGAAATCTAAGTAGGTGTAGGATGATCTTAACACCCAAAAGACAACAGTATAAAAGATAACTTGTGGTAGCTTTCTTGATGCAATATCTTGCAAGAATTACAAGTGAAATTGAAGCAAAATTTAGAACTAAGAGAGGTGAATGATTTCGGTGGAGATGCTTCAATGAAGGTTGTAGATACTTCGTACAAGTTTAACACCTAAGTTGCTAGGTTTTCTAATCGTGGAGGAGCACATGTCACCAATGCATGTATTACATTTGTCCACCCTTTAAGCTACCAAATGTCACACACTTATTAAGCCATTTGTCACTTAATCAATTATGCCAAATGTCATTCAATTATACTACCAGTTGTCCCTTATTTACTCATGCCAAATGTCAATGCATTAGCTATGCCAAATGTCACTAAATGTATAGGCTTAGTCATCCAATTTTCATATACTAACTTCTTTTTCCACTTGACATTTTCCTTGTCCAAATGTACATTTTAATACATCAATTTTATAATAGTATCAATTAATTCCAAATCACTAAGTATGATCTATTAAACAAAAATCCAAACATATGCAATTCTCAATCATCTCACAATTTTTAACACCTATCATACATATATTTTCATGAATATATAACATTCCAACTAAGGTATAATTTGGGGCCTTACATGTAATCAAGGTCGAGAAGCACATTAAGCAAATTGTTGTTGTGCATCGTTTTCTTTGCCTCTTTTTGAATTGTTTATTTTATCTTGTATTAATTGATTGGGTATTGTACGAGAATAATTTTAATGCTCTATTGAATCTTTTTTCATGAAAACCTATAGCTAGAACTTGAATGTGATACGTAATAGTCGTATTAAAGGTTGTATATGGCAATTAACAGTATTAAATCGTTAGAGATAATATAACATAAGTTAAATAATCCGAGCTTGTATGATTGTTACTTAAATTAGTCTGTTTTTCTCACTTTTAATGTAGCTATCCGAATAAACTTAGAGAGCTTGTTCTAGGTTTTTCGATAGTTGGGGTTAATTAATGAGCTCTTCTTAATTAACTATGATCTAATGAAAACCTAGAATTAACAAAGCTTGGTGTTAGTTCACAATCAATAGTCTTAAGAGAGGTGAAAAGACGATAATTCAACAAAATCTAAGAAATTGCGTTTAGGCCGAGATTAAACCAAAGAACCAAAATTCAACTCATTCATCAACTTTATTACCTTGTTACTATTTAATTTGATTTGTTTTTATAGATTTAATTTTAGTTTGTCTTCTTATTTTCTTCAAACCAAAAACCCTTAGTTTTGCTTATGCAGATAATTTAGGAAAGTAATTGGAATTAATGTTTATGGAATCGACCTAGACTTACCACTAGCTATAGCTTAGTCTTATTTTGGTGGTGTTATGACACATGACCAAATTCCCACTTAAGGTAATATATTTCTAATTCGTAACTTAAGTGTCTATTATTTCTGTCTATTATTTCTCGCTCGAATATTAAACTTCTTCTCTCAATCCTTCTTTTAATTCCAAAATTATATAAAGGTTGGTCACACTATTACATCTAATAAGCTTAGAAACTATAACAAAGAATAAGACAACAAAAGAGTCCCTTCATCATGCATAATAGACTAAATTAGCTACATTAATTCTCAAGATTAAGTAATCAGCCCATCATGGTATAAACAAAGTTCATCATCTTTATATATTTCAATACCATATTTAACAGTAACAGGTCATAAAGTAATAGACAGAGTAAGTAACCGAAATGGGCTATCAAACTCTAATAAAGGAAAAATAGGTTTAACAAACAAAAGATAAAGGAGTTCAATAACAATAACAAAGAAGAACCAAGAATGATCAAACAAAAAATGAACTATCAGATAAGGAATCTGGCGGTGGAGCTCCTGCCCAAATCAACTTTTTGGTGTCAACTCTCGCTTTCTGCCTTTGCTCTATTCGTTTCGCTACTGATCTCTAGAATGTTTTTCTTCTCTTCTCTGCCTCTGCTCTCTTGCTCTCTCTATTCTTTTCTTAACCTCCACCTCTCAGTTTTGTCCCATTTTTCTAGCCCCTTTTTTCTTCTCTTTGCTTTCTATTTATCCAAGAGTTTAGGCCTTGGTTTAGGTTTTAGTTTCGTCCGCCATCACCTACATGCCTGACACATTACCATAAAAGTGAGTGAAGGAGAATTGCCACGCATTATCCATTTTCACGCTCGTAACTCTGGAAGTCACGGGCATGACAAAATAGTCACACCATTTTCATGCAATGTTTTTTATTTTCATGCAACATTCACAAAATTCTCCATTCAACATTCACGCAATATTCACATCAATTTCGCTCAATCCATTCAAGTTTGTATTAAAACATAAGAATTTGTAATCAAAATTAAAATATAAAGGCTTGCAAACTTAATAGAAATTAGACACAACAATAATTAAATAGGGTAAGAATTAAAGTCTATCAATTAGGGATCTCCCATAACCTAACACCAAGTAGGATTATATAACTTTGTGTCTTGTTGAAATGAAGTTAGTGAAGATGTTTGATGAGTAATGAGGAGAGTTGAAGTGAATAGATCAAACTTGGTTGATTGAGAGTGTTAGTAAAGATGTTTGAAAAGGAAGGAAAGATGACCGAGGAAGATAAAAGGAGAGGGGAACTAGGACCATGAGAATGCAATGAAAATTTTAATTAATTTAATAGAAAATCTTGATCAAGGGTTAACATTATATTAGACGACATGATAAATAAGGAAAGTAATTTTATGAGTCAATTATTTTATTAATTATAAAATAAAAATTTTAAGAACAAATATTTGATAAATTGATAATGTTTATAAAATAATGATTCTTTAGTCGTAAGTATTGGAGATAAGTACGAAGTCTATCCTACCACCAACAAATCTGGCTCAGTTGAAACAAAGAGTCCTTGTAAAATCAACTTAGTTAGTAAAGATAATTAGCATCCCTAAAATTTCTCTGTATATACCATCCTCTTTGCTATTGTAACTATATATACCAATGACATCTACCAAACTAAATGAAAAAGATTTTACACTTTCAATTAAGTTTTCTATCTTTTATGGTATCAGAGCCACCCTTTTTGACTCATGTCTTTGTTTTTTCCTAATAGCCACTACTTCTTCTTCTTCTTCTTCTTTTACACCATCCCCATCATCTCTTTCTTCACTTTTCCAATGAAAAAATATCTTTAACAATATTTCTGTAAGACATGATGGCTCTAATTATCTTCTTTGGCGTGCCCAGTTTCTTTCTATTCTTCATGGACTCAGACTTCTTGGTTATGTTGATGGCACTTTTCCCTGTCCTCCAAAATTTATTGCTACTTCTGAATCTATGACATATCTCAATTATGAATATCTTGCATGGCATGAACAAGATCAACTCATTATTGGCTAGATTCTTACTTCTCTAACTGAAAGTGTACTTGTGCAGGTTGTTAGCTGTGACACATCTGCTTTCGTTTGGACTACGTTACAACAACTTTACGCCTCTGCCTCTAGGTCACATGTGTATGATCTTAAAACTGAACTTGCCAATCTCACCAAAGGATCATTGTCTATGGAACATTATCCTAAGCGTATAAAAAATCTTGTTGATTCTCTTGTAACTGTGGGTTTTTCTATTCCTGATGCAGAGATTATTGACCATACTCTCAATGGTCTTAGGGTTGTGTATGAGTCGTTTGTGGTCTCCTTTTATACCAAATTAGATGAAATTACATCTTCTCAACTCCACAGTATGCTACTTAATTATAAGCATTGCCTTCAGTGCCAGTAAAGCCCAATTGACGATGTTTCTCTTACCGCTAATGTTGCCATCAAACAAGCAGATTCTTTAGTTGATCATGCCTTTGTTACTGCTAATCGTCAAACTAGAGGAAACAAAGGTGTTGTTAATGGCCAAGGTCGTGGTCGCGGACGTGGTCGTTTCTAATCTAATTATTCTTCTGTATCACATCGTCCTCCTGTGCAATGCCAACTCTGTGGATATTAGGGTCACACTGTCCTTACTTATCGGTGTTGTTTCGATCCTACATATTATGGCCCCTCTTCACAGCACTTAGCTTATGTCACTTCTATTTCTGCTCCCTCGAATCCAAACTATTATCTTGATTTTGGTGCTACAAATCACTTAACTGCAGACCTAGACAACCTTAATGTGCATTTAGATTATCTTGGCTCTGACACTGTGGCAATTGGAAATGGTTCAGGTTTAGCCATTTCTCATATTGGTTCTTCTTTCTTACCTTCACAGAATGGTGGCATTTATCTTCATAATGTATTACATGTTCCATCCATTATAAAGAATTTATTGTCTGTCTCTTAATTTTCTAAAGATTTCAATAGCACTATCCTTTTTTATTCCTCTGGTTTCTATGCTTAGGAAAAACATACGGGGCGCGTAATTCTTCAGGGAGCACTTAAAAATGGTTTGTCTCAGCACCAACCACAGTAGTCTATGTCTCATAAAAATTTTCATTCTACAACATTTATTGGTAAACATGTTTCTACTTCTGTTTGGCACCAATGTCTTGGACATCCATCTCCTGCCATCACTCAGTGAATTGTTACAAAGTTTGCGCTACTAATGGCTAACCGCAATTCTGATTTTTGTGACTCATGTCATCTTAGGAAGAGTCATACACTTCCTTTTCTTCTTAGCAGTACCACCTATGCTCAACCTTTGGAAATGGTGTATTCAGACGTTTGGGGACCTGCTCCTTTTTCTTCTGTCTCTGGTGCTAAATACTATTTAAATTTTATTGATAGTTTTAGTCGATTTACCTGGATTTTTCCTTTGTATTCTAAGTCTGAAATTCCTTCAGTTTTTCTATGTTCAAAAATAAAGTTAAGAATTATTTTGGCTGTTGCATTAAATGTCTTCAAACTGATGGCGGTGCTGAATATAAACCCTTATCCTCTGTGTTTGCATCTTGTGGCATTACTCATCGTACTTCATGTCCCCACACTTATGAACAAAATGGTTTGTCAGAACATAAACATCGTCACATTGTTAAAACGGGTGTTACACTACTTGCTAGGGCCTCAATGCCTTCAATTTATTATCTTGAAGCCTTTGAGACGACAACTTTTCTTATCAACATGATACCTACCAAAGTGCTTAATTATCTATCCCCATAGGAAAAGATTTTTAATACTCAGTTTTGATTACAAGTTTCTTCAAAATTTTGGATGTATGTGCTTCCCACACTTACGTCCCTACAATCATCACGAGCTCCAATTTCATTCGGCCAATTGTGTTTTTCTCGGCTATAGTAGTAAACATAAGGGCTATAAGTGTTTGCATATACAATCAAATAGAATTTATATTTCTCGTAATGTGGTTTTTAATGAGATGGACTTTCCTTTTGCCACAATAACGTCCAATTCTTCAAATCCATCCACCCAACCATCTATCCTTAGGCCACTTCCAGTTTTCTTTCCTTGCTTCTCTCCACCACCAACAAATGCCCCATCTTCCCTGAAAAATGTCCACTCCCAATCCCCAACACATGTTGCCACGTCAAATTCTATGCACAACCACTCGTTCTTTCTTAATTCCATAAACCCAACATCAACATCCTATTCTGTCACAAATTCTAATCCTATTTATTCACCTCCAACAAATGTCACACATGCAATGCAAACATGTGCCAAGTTAAGGATTACTAAACCAAATCCTAAGTATGCTATGACAACCACTTTCCTTCCTGAATTTGAACCTTCCTAATACACCATAACATCTAAGGACCCTCTGTGATGTGTTGCAATGGCCGAAAAATACAATACCTTGATCACTAATCATACTTAGAGTCTTGTACCTCCTCCTATGGGCAAAAATATTGTTGACAACAAATGGGTTTTTTTGCAATAAACACAAGCATGATGGCTCTGTTGATCAATTTAAAGCACGTTTGGTGGAAAAGGGTTTCACTCAACAACATGGCCTTGATTATGATGAAACTTTCAGTCCCGTGGTCAAGCCAACAACCATTCACCTTATTCTTGCATTGGTGGTTCAATAAAATTGGTCGATCAAATAGTTAGATTCTAATGCTTTTCTTCACGGTGTTTTAATAGTGAGGTCTATATGCAGCAACCAATTGGCTTTGTTGATCCTCGTTTTCCAAATTATGTTTGTTGTCTTCATAAATCTTTATACGGTCTTAAGCAAGCACCATGTGCATGGTTTACGCAGCTTCGGTCTCGTCTTCTCCAAATGCAATTTCATGAATTACAAGTTGATGTCTCTTTCTTTATTAGACGAGTAGCCACTTTTGTCATTTTCATTCTAATTTATGTCGACGACATCATCATTACAAGATCTTTAGAAATAGAAATTACATCTATTGTTTCATCTTTAAGTCATTTTTTTCCATGAAAGATCTAGGCCCTCTACACTTCTTTCGTGGCATTGAAGCAACTCGTAACCCTACTAGTCTTTTTCTATGTCAACATAAATACATTCATAATCTGTTAGTTCAAAATAAGATGGACTCGGCAAAACCTACATCTACCCTAATGGCATCTTCTACAAACCTTGTTGCTATTGGCACTCCGTATTCTGATCCTATTGGATATCGCAGCATTGTCAACGCCCTCCAATATCTCACAATAACTAGGCCGGAGATTTCTTTCGCGGTGAACAAGGTATGTCAATACATGCAAGCCCCAATAGAGAGTCACAGGACTGCCGTCAAACGAATTCTTAGATACTTACATGGCACAATGATGCGTGGACTTCTCTTTCGACCAAGCTCTATATTGTCACTTTATGCTTACTCAGATGTTGACTGGGCTACCTCTTGTGATGATCGCCGATCTCAAGGGGCTTTTTGTATCTATCTTGGTCCTAACTTAATTTCCTAGAGCTCTTGAAAGCAACGTACAATATCGCACTCAAGCATCGAGTCCAAATTTCGCAGTCTAGCTAACACCACTGTTGAATTGCTATGGATTCAAAAGCTCTTGACTGAACTTAGTGTTCATCTTTCCTCCCATCCAGTGCTATGGTGTGACAATATTAGTGCCACCTATCTAGCTGTAAATCCTGTTTTTCATGGGCGTACCAAGCATGTTGAAATTGATTTTCACTTTGTTTGAGAGCAACTGGCCAATAAACAGTTATGCATTTAATACATCTCCACGATAGGTCAAACTGCAGATGCTCTTACCAAGTTGTTATCAACAACTCGGTTTCTCTTTCCTTGCAACAAGATCTCTATTTGTCCCAACCAATTTCACTTGAGGGAGGGTATCGGAGGTAAGGACAAAGTCTACGCTATAATAAAGAGTCCTTGTAAAATGAACTTAGCTATTAAAGATAATTAGCATCTCTAAAGTATCTCTGTATATACTACCCTCTTTACTATTGTAACTATATATATACCAATGATATCTACCGAAGTGAATGAAAAAGATTTTATACCTTCAATTTAGTTTTCTATCTTTTATTAAGTTAAACTAAAAAATTAAATTAATTTTTAAAATATCTTTTTAATTAGTCAATTTTATAATATAAATATGATGAATTTGAAATCATTCTATCCCATTATATTACCCTTTGAAATCATCCTATTCCATTATCGTACCCTTTAAAGTCATCCTATCCCATTATATTATTCTAAATTTATATCACATGCTTGATTTTGTTATTTTCTTTCGAAACTGTTTAGAAATAGGTTAATATTATTGTTGAACCAGTTTCTAATTTGGTGTCGTATGAATCTTACGATAAAGCAAACCATCATCAGCCCAATGAGGCATCTTGCCGCATTCGCCACTCAACTTATCTTGTTGCCCTTTGTCAAGTCAATCTGAACCGTCCAGCTTCTTCTAATTATTAAGGTATGGTGAACGTGATGGGCCATACTACCATCTCCACGGTTCAATTTGATCATCGTCTAAAACCAAAAAGCAAATCTAGGCAGTGTTGTAGATAAGTCTCTCTCTCTCTCTCTCTCTCTCTCTCTCTCTGGAGTCTTGGTTAGAGATTTCTGTTCACATTTTACACAAATCGTTTTCTGTTTCTCTCTCTCGCGCTTCATCGCTCTCTGTCCCTCTCAACCTCTGTGTGTGTGTGTGTTCAGACAGATAGATGAGATTGATAATAAGAGGATGGAACAGGGAATGGTGAGTCAACTCGGAGCCAACTGGACTCAAAGTCTGAAGAGCGTTGCAAGCTGATTGTAGCCATCGTTTGTTATTGTTCCAGGTCTGTTATTATGATGCCTCTTTTGGAGTCTGATTTTTTACAATATTCGCCAGTTTCATTTTATCAAATTTTAGACTTTTATCCCATTTGTAGTATCTGTTGTAAAATCATTGACTTTAAAGTTGTCATCTTGGTGACCAAAGATAAAGGGTTTAATCATTCCGGTAATTTGGGGATTTTACAATTGACTATAAAGTGATGGTATTCCATTTCATTTGATAACTTATAGGTGATGTGGGGGTTTTCTCATCTGGGTTTCTGTTGTTTGCGAAAAAGGTTGGTTTATGTTACTGGCCTCGAATTTTGTCGCGAAGTTGGTTCCTTCTTCTTGTGGTTAAGTTAGGGCTGCTTATCTAGGATTTTTTGGGAGTGCTATTAAGTAAGGTTTTTATCTGAGAGTTTTGCATTTGTGAGAAGGCTTGAATTTTTATATGAGTTTGCTCAATTTGTTTAATTTCAGGTTTTCTGATCTGAAATTCTGTGGTCTCATGGGTGATGCAACATCTGATATCATGAACCTTGATTTGAACCTGGGGCCTGGTCCTGAGATAGCATCAGGATCAGTGCCAAGTGAAGTGGTGAATTTGGACGATTGGGCTAATGACCCTATTGAGAGAATTAGGGAAGCTGTTGATCGCCCTATCGAGAGAATTAGGGAAGCTGTTGATCGCCCTATCGAGAGAATTAGGGAAGCTGTTGATGACCCTATCGAGAGAATAAGGGAAGCTGTTAGAATTAGAGCTCAACAGCGGTGGAGACAGCGGCAAGTTCAAATTCCACATGAAACACAAACCCTTTCAGTGGAATTGAATCAATTGTTAGGCAATTCTGGCAATATGAGCACATTGCAGACTGGTGAGGGTAGCGTTACTGCTGAAGGAAGAAGGGATGAGGTCTCCAAAATGTGTGAAAATAACAATGGATATTTGGAAAATCAGGTATTGGAGAAAAAGACTGATGTTGAAAAGGGAATTGGCAATGATGGGAGCTTCTTTGATTGTAATATCTGTTTGGATTTGGCTACAGATCCTGTTGTCACTTGTTGTGGTCACTTATTTTGTTGGGCATGCCTGTATCGATGGTTACATATGTATTCAGATGCAAAGGAATGCCCAGTCTGCAAGGGAGAAGTAACCATCAAGAATGTTACTCCAATTTATGGCCGTGGGAGTAACACTCGCCAACCTGAGGAGGATCCAACTGTCGAAATCCCTATTAGGCCCAATGCTAGGCGAGTTGAGAGTTTGAGGCAAAGCATTCAAAGTTCTTTTAACTTCCCAGTAGAAGAGATGATTCGGCGTCTTGGAAGTAGGTTTGATATGATTCGGGATTTAACTACTTTGCAGGATCTAAATGGTGCCCGTGAAACTGCAGATAGGACTAATAACTTTCTAAATAGGATAATGACATTGAGGGGAATACGTGCTGAGCAAAATCCAAGTACGCCTTCTGATGACATATCAGAGTTAATTCCCAGCAGCACAACTAACCCTGAGACAGGGCCTACCCGCAGGCTTCACCCACTTCTACTTCGGAGAATGCAGTCACACTCTCAAAGATCTTCAATTCTCTCTTCATTTCCCAATGCATTGAGTTCGGCAGAAGGGATAGTTGAGGCATATGCTAGGAATCATTATGTTGGGAGGAACAGAGAGCAGCCTCAACCTGTCGATGATAGGGATTCTTTTTCAAGCATTGCTGCAGTAAACTCAGAGAGTCAAATGGACACGGCCATGGAAATTGATTCTCTTGTCTCCCTTTCAACTTCTTCCCGAAGGAGAAATGATGCTTCAAGAGTCACAGATGTCGACAGCGGTGATTCTCGTGCACCTAGGAGGAGGAGATTGAATTAGGGAAGTGAACTTGTAGAGTCCTCATTTACTGGAGATATCCTAATTATGACATTTGAAATTCTGTGCAAGTATTACCTGCATTTATGGTGCTTTTGCGCTTTGGAGTTTTGTCATCTGCCACATTCTCAGCTATACGAGGTGATTATAATCTTTTAAATACCGCTTATCACATGTTATTGGGGATATTATTGTATGCCATCAGGAGATTATGCTTTTTATATATGGAAGTTAGATTTGTAGTGAAGCAAGTAGGCAAATGATTGCCTCTCTGTACATAACGCATCTCTCCAGCTTCTATGGAAAAACTGTTTGATTCTTATTTGACTTACAGTAATTTAAGAAATGGATTACATAATAAGTTTAGTCCCATTTATTTTGTTTTAGTTATGAAATGGATTACATAATAAGTTATTAGTCCCATTATTTTGTTTTAGCTATGTCCCTGAACGAGTTTGCAAAGCTGATATATTGCTTTGGCCTTTCTATTTTTGGCTTACTTAGAGGGATAACATATTATTAAGTTCAAAGTTTTTTTCCCAATCACGTGTTACTTTTTTGCTGCCTTTTATCATAATGTTCTTTTCGTATTTTTCTGGTTACTTCATTGGCCATAAATCTTTGAACATTCTTCTTCTTACTATCTTCTTTTTGTATATTCCTTATAGTTATTAGATCTGTGACTGATTTATTTGTAGTTCCCTAGTTTCCAATAAAATTCCTATTCCATATCTAGATGCTTGTGATCTCCTTTTCCGTCTCCATTTACAAGTCTCTTTAATACTGAAATTGAGAACCAGATTCAATTGCTTACTGTCAGCTATTTTGCCAATTATTGGTAAGCAAGATAAGATCTTTTTCAACTCTTAATTCCTTATTCTTTTAGTTATTCTAAATAGGATATGATAATGGATGGAAATAATTGGTGGTAACAGCGATGATGGTCAGATTCAGTGGTAATTCTTTTAGTTCCCCCTTTCTATTTACATTCTGGTCTCTTTCTTGTATATTATTTGTTGTTTGGGTCGATTTTTTAGTTTTCTTCTGGTTTGTGGGTGGTTAACCACATGATGCATCTGAGGTTGGTTCTTGTTGAAGGGTCACCAAAGGGCAACTGCTAGTACATATGTGGTGCATGTTTTTCACTTGTGGCAACGAACAAATGGGTTGTGGTTGCAAAAAGAATATTTGTGGAGAGGGGAGGACAATGTTGGTGTGTGGTGATAATTGTGTGGCTGGATTTCCATAAATGTAAGAGAGGTTGTGAGAGAAGGCAATGAACTCGAGGCCTTTGAAGTCCACACATTGAAAGATCTTATGGGTATACTTAGGATGGATGTTAAAAAGTATATATTAGTGAAGTAGTTAGGATTTACTAGGTTACGGTGATTTGAAGTTACTTGGTTACGGTTTTCATCCTATGCCTCGAGTTGATTTTTAGTAGTTTGGGGGTGAAAAACATATGGACGAGTGAAAGGTAAAGTATATACATGACCGAATAACGCGTACACTCGATCATTAACTTGGTCAATTTTGGCGTACGGGTAATGAATAATTCGTTAGTCTAAAAAATGAATAATAGTGACCAGACCTCAACCCAAAAGCTACTGAAATTATTATGATTGCACTCTGTAGGCACCCAAATGAAAGCCCCATAACCCATATTACGAAATTCTGTAATGTTGTTCATATTTGTGAAGTAGTTAGAACAAGAGAGAAGAGAGAGGAATTACACGAGAGAGAAAGGTCAAGGTTTCTGACATTCATTGCTTGATGAAAATGGGTCGTTACTAGCCATAGAGCGGTTGGGCATCATATTAGACATTTGGGATTGAGCGGTAATATGCAGCCGCGTGCCGCAAGCATGTTAATTATTCATAACGGAAGTATTTAAATGGATCGAGTGACGACGAGTAATGATTTGTCTTCGGGTTCTTTCTCCTTCGCTGGTAACAATTATTCCACCCTTTCTAAACCCGTTTTAACAAGGTCAGTTGGAGGATATATCTGATGAAAGTCAAGGAGGAATTCCTAAGTAGTTTCGACTTCTCACCGGATCACTTGATCGTAAGTTGTGTTGTTGGGTTATGTTGTGTTAATCGTTCTCCTTCACAGTACGGTGGCAATAAGTTGAGCTGTTGGGTTATGTTGTGTTAATCATTCTCCTTTACAGTACGATGGCAATAAGTTGAACTAGATGTTCGAACATATTTTTACGGTTTAAAATTTGATCGAGTCAAAGTAGGCCTGAAAAGTTCAAAGATGGCAGGTTAATAGCAAAGCAACGAAACTAAATACATGTGAATGGTTTAGTCAAAACCAGTTAACAAAAGAGCTACCACCAAAGGATGTCAAAAATTATTTTAACATACATAAGTGGAAAGAAGAATTCATACCCAGAAGCAAAAAATGGTTTAATTCTCGTACCATATCAGAAAATTTATTGTAATCTTATCAAGTGTGTTTGTAAGCAATTAATTGTTTTCATATTTTAAGACAACCACATGCAAGTCTTCGAATGTTAGTGCTGGGAAAGATAACACGAAGAAATTAGGCAAGGAAAGGCCACATGTCCTTTCAGCATCAATAGCACTGGTTGCTGGAGTTATGCTTGGTCTCTTGCAAATTATTGGGCTAATATTTACACTAAAACCTCTTCTTCATATTATAGTAGTGAAATTAGGAGTGAGGAGAAGTAGGGAAGAGAATCAACGAGAAGGTGATACTAGCACTCATCTTGTTCGAAAACTTTTGCTCTTCATGGGACAAGATGTGACTAGTACCTAACACCAAGTAATTGATATCAATTTTGTATTATTTCTCTTTGTAAATTCAATACAAGTTTAGCATGGATCTAAGATTAACTCTTACACTAGTCTTCCTCTGTTTCTTAGCTCCTTAGACCTTCGTTGAATACAGATGCCTTTTCTACGTGCAAGTTATGGCATTTTTTCTGTTTTGATCCACCAACTTCTTCACTTTTCAAAACATTTGAGTCATAATTAGCTCACTTTGTCTTTATAAAGTTTTTCCATCTTATCTTACCAATAAATCTAAAAAATCCTAAATTGGATTGTTATAAAGAAAATTGCACTAAATCTCATTTTATCACTTCAAATTCCTCACATACAAGGCAATGAATTAAACATAGAAAACATTATGCTATAAAGATTTCAAAATATGTCCTCAAAAGATATCACTCATTCACACAAGTACTTGCTATTTGGGCGAGGTACTCTCATCATCTTTTATTCAAAGTGAACTTACTGCAAGCTCGAAATTTATGTAATCTCTACTACTAAAATAGATATGCACAAACGAGGAAAAAAAAAAGACTTGAATAAGGTTGTAACAGGGACAAATAGTTTAAATATGCTTCCAAAGGAAAGGAAATAAGGAAAACAAATATTGACAAATACTAGAATAACAAAAGATAAACCTATAGAAGACAAAGAGCTATCAATTTTTAAACTGGGGGACTATTTTTAATTGGTGTCAATACCAGTAAAAACTCTCCAAAAATTATTGCTTTTGAATTGACGTAAGATTATTGTTTTCACATTCCCACTTTCTTACGGGTTATATTGGAATTTATGCATGAAATAATGATTTAGATAATGACTTTGAGTTGAATATTTTTATGTTTGTAGTTGTTTTTCCCAATACTTCAGAACAAGCATTGGTGATATTGCTACACTTTGATTGAAGTAGTGGAGATTACGATATTTGACTCTGACCATAGGGAGGATGGTGATAAAAAGAACCTATATATAACATTAGTGATTTGTGACATATTGTTTGAATTGTATGTCTTAATCCTATTATATTATTGCATAACATAACAAAATATTGATTTGGGGCAATAGACATATGTCTTATGGCAAGTGTTTGTGTACTTAAGTTTGGAATTTGATGATACGATTTTGTGGTATGCATATTTTATCAGTTATGCAAAAGAAATTTTCATTGTAATAAAAGTAAAAAATAATTATATTTATCTCTTTTTTAATGAAAAAATGTTATTTTCTTTGTTATACACTGGTATTGGGTTGAATTATAGTAATTAACTAATATTTTTATTGATAAAAAAGTGACAACTTTGGGATTTACCTGTGTTATACCTTGGAATTTTTGTCCAAGGACTGACATCTTAGATCATTTATTATAGTATATTCATGTTTATATATTATAACACCCAGGAATATATAATATATTGTTATTGATGCATATGATCTATAGTGAAAGGATTCGACCAATATTTAGAAGCATCTATGCAGTTATGTGACATTAAGTGATTACAAATCTTTGCACATCTATGCTTACCTTCTAAACCAAAAATTCATATATCATCAATACTACTTTAACATGATTAGTTAAGGATAACGCTATCTCTACCCATTTAGACACATAATCTACTACCACAAGAATGTACTTATTGCCATATGATGATCAAAAACGCCCATGAAGTCTTTCCCTAAACAAAAAATATCTTAACCTCTAAGATGTTATTAAGAGACATCTCGTTCCTCTTTAAAATATTCCTAATTCTTTGACATTGATTAAATGTGATAACATACCTATAAATATCCTTGAAGATAATAGACCAACAAATTTCTTCTATAACATTCTCATTAAAATTAGATAAAATTTCCATTGTACAACGTTAAAAAGTAATAGGGGCATTATGAAGAAAAAAAGGAAATTATACTATAGGAAAAAGTACTAGAAGAACATGTAGACAAGGTCATACCTTGGTTATTAAGATGAATAACAATTTGAAAGAAACTAAAATAACCATCCATATAACAAAAATAAGATTTCTTTGCTAACCTTTTAAGCATATGATCAATTAATAGAAAGAGAAAATGATATTTTCTTTTCTTAGTGGAATTTCTATAGTTAAAGTGCATTCTCCAACCCGTGAATGTTCTAGTGGGATTAATTCAGTATTCTTATTCTTTATAATAGTCATTCCTCCTTTTTTAGGAATCACTTGAACTACACTAGCCTATTAACTATTAGAGATAAACTGTACTATTCTAGCATTAAATAGTTTGAGCACCTTTTCTTAAAATCTTCTTTCGAATTGAAGTTTAAACCATACTTAGTTATTAATAAAGGGCTTATAATCATATTCTAGTAGTATTCTATGCATGCAAATGGATGGGTTAATACCTTTAATATCGTTAATAGTATACCCCATGACACCTTAATGAAATTTAGGAACTTCCAACAAATTTTCAGTTTCTAATTCACTTAGGCTTGCATTTACAATCACATAATACATGGAATTGGGTCCAAGAAATTCATACCTAAGAGTGGAAGGAAGAAGTTTAAGTTATACTTGTGGGACTTTTTCTTCACTCTCATCACTTAGAGAGCCATCATTCACCAAACATTCTTCAAATGGATCACTTAAGTTATTCTTAGCTAACTCCTTCTTTACCAACTAATCATTTATATCAATCCTGCAACAAAAGTCTCTAAAAGAAGCATATTTAATAGCATTAGTCAAATTAAGCTCGACCATGTCATTAAAAACACTTAAGGAAATCTTTTCAATTTTCACATCAATTACACCTCCAATTGTAACTAAGAAAGGCCTTCCAAGGATGATAGGATTTAAGTTTACTCCTCCATCTATAAAACAATAAATTTGTAAGAATAAAAAATGTGCCAACCTTGATAGTTACATCCTCTATACCTACCATATACTCAATGAAATGATTCACTCATTTGTAAGGAAATGGCAGTGGGCTTTAGATCACCCATCTCAATCTTCTTACAAATGAATAATAGAATGACACTTACACTTGCTTATGAATGAAACAACCATAGTTAAAGCTTGGTTACCTTTCTCTAAGTTAGTTAATTATGAATCTTATAAGTGTACGACGTAGCTGTTGCTAGTACCAGCAAATACAAGTTAGTCCTATAAGGACAGTGAGTTTTAATAGTTACTGTCATTCTATTACCTAATCTATGAATTGATTGTGATTTTTAATTAAAAGAAAATAAAACCTAAACAAATAAAATAAACAAGTAGTAAGATTTAATTAGAGAATTAAAGGAAACACTTAATATATATCAATATTAGGAAATTACTATCTAGGTTTCGAATCCCCCTAAACCATTAACATATTAATCTTTTATTAAGCAATTGTTTGTTGATGTATTGGATTGTGGAGACTCTTATAGTATGCTAATAGCTTACTTTGAGTATATTAGCAACTAATCCTAAGGTTTTCAACTAAATTAACCATTTTAAAGTTTATAGGGTTGTTTTACCAAATTGTGAATCCATCTATTAGGTTTGACCTTATTCCAAAAGATTTATGTCATCCTATCTCTAGGGTTGCAATCAACTCATTTTAATTATGATAGATCTATTCATAAATAGTATTTCTTGATCTCTAAGTAAGAAATCAAGTTATGATCTAATATTTTGAATATGTGAACATAAATAAAACACATAATTGGATCACAATATATCAATCAACCAATCGCATTAGTAAAAGATTCAAATCATATTAAAGTATCAATATATGGTTCATCTAACCTAAATACTAATGAGATGTTTAGTTACACATGCTTAAATACGAAATCAAACATATATAGAAAGAAAAACAAGTTGAAAGTAATGGGATCATAATCCTAAATCTCCTTAGTTGTCTTCTATAAAGTATTCTTACAATATAAAGGATTGATCTTGTATATTGATGGATCTAATTCTTTATGCTTTCCTACTCCTTATGATCAAAATAGCCCTTTAAGCTGCCTGTGAGAGTTTCAGAAAATCTTTGTACATCTTCTCCCTCCATTTGTCTCTAAAAATATCTTTTATATTAAATTAGAGTTTTGGTCAATGCACAGTCTGACGCATGGCCATGCATCCCTTCTATGTGTTGAGTCTTCATTTCATACCATATTTTTGTCTGAATTCTACCATGTAACCCTTTTATGTGTTGAGTCTTCATTTCATACCATGTTTTTGTCTGAATTCTTCTCCTTTAAGTTTGTGAAGGCAATTGTACTCTATAAACACACTTGGAAGGAATAAGTACCAAATATACGACAAAAATATAAAATATCAAGAAAAATGCATCAAATATAAGGTATAAATATCATTGATTATGCATCTATAAAACATCCCCACACTTAAGCTTTTTCTTGTTCTCAAGAAAACCATAACTAAAATTATAAATCTTGCAACAGCAATCCCTTATAAATCTTAACCTATTCAATCATATTATATTGAATCAAATTAACATACAATCAGGGTCAAGTTATCCTAATATTAACATCCTAAGTTCATAGTAATAATAGTCACATCAATAATTGCATTGAAATTGAAAGCATAAACCTTTACACCCTCACTAGGATTTTACTCAAGGCAGTCAAGTGTTTAGGGTGAAAACCATCAAACTCTCAATCAATGCATAGTAAAATTCTTACAATAGGCTTGTAATATTATCACATCTCTACCATTTATGTGTAAACTAGAAGCACAAATCAAAAGGTCCTATAAGGTTGTATGGGTTTTAGGTATTGTACGATTGGGATATCAAAAAATGTTAATGACCGCACATCGTTACACTAGTCAAAATAAAATAAATAGATCTCCTATAGCAGTGGTGAGTCTAGGTCGATCCCACAGAGAGTGTGTGTAAAGTTTATGAAATGAAATTAACTGGTGTTTAGGTTTAACAGAGGGATTTGTTTTTGAAAGAAGAAAATAAAATGAAACTAACTAATAAAAACAAATTAAAGAAAACATGCAAAAAATGATAAAACTGGAGAATTCGGTAGGGACTCGGTTCTTTAGTTAAATCTCGGCCTACACCCTAATTAACCATATTTCATCAATTTGTTATTCTCAAACCTCTCCTAGCAACTATTAATCGTGAGTTAATAATTAACCAGAGTTTTCCCTTAAGTTTTGTTTAATCAAGATATAATTGTTAATTAAACATAACCACCGAATAACCTAAGATATGATCTCTAGATTTTAATTAGGCAACAGCATTACAAATTAGGAAAAACGAAAACTCCTTTGTAGCCCTCACAGTTTCTCCTCATAAGCTCCAGCCTTCTGTTCATGCCTGCAGCTCCTTGTTCTCCAGCCTGCCAAGCTGAAGCCCTGCGTTAGCTCTCCAAGCTGCACGCTACTTCACGCCCTACGTTAAACGTAGACACTACTCCTACCTCTCAAATGTGCTGTCATTTTGGGCTGATTTTCAGATGCTTGCTTTGAAATTTTTCTACTTCTTTGTGTTCCATTTTTTTTGTCTTTTAATTTTCTTCTTCTTGTTCCATGAAGACAAGTAAAAATTGATCTTAAGAAAATAACCCAATTGTAGCACTTTCGACTCACTTTAATTTATTTGCTTCCAAATTGTATATATAAATTAAAGTGAGTATCTTAAGCATTTTCATGTCAATAATCACTAAGTATAAATGATTAAATATATCAACAATTAAACACATATCAGTTAATTTGAAGGAAATTTACTAAAAAGAAATTACAAGACATGATTACAAAACACACAAGTCATTTCATTATAAAACCAATGGTTCTTTATACTTTTCTTCTTTTTATTTTTTCTTCTTTATTATTTTTCTCTTTTTCTGATCAATCAAAACAATACACAATAATTCGAGCATTCAATACCATAATTAAAAAAATAGTGGATCTTTTAAGAAATTCAAGTCTTAATAAGTAAATAATGTAAATAAACTTCGAGATTAAAAAAAGGTATTCACAGAAAAATAGGATAAAGTTTAATATGTGGATTTAATCAATGAAAAAAAGCTAAGGATCAACTTGGTTATTCTGAAAGTTAAAAATTTAAGGGTGTGGTAATTTTCAATGTAATAAACTTAAACAAGTTGTTGAATGTAAGTGCTTTCATCATGTCAATGTTTCTAATTTAACAAATATGGTTTCAATATATATTATAAAAGCAAGTTCTAGAATCATTATACTCTATGTGATAACACATATGAAAGAATAATAAGCGATTAAGAATTTTGAACATTTTGCTCAAAAGTTAATGAAAAAGATAGGTGTTATGTGTGTAAATAATATGCAATATCATTATGATCATTAAGAATATGAAATACAAAAGCAATTGATTCTAACTCTCATCCTTTTGTACACTAATTCAATAAATATTCAATAATGAAACACAGTATTTATGGGCAGATTTCAACCAATTCAGAATATCAATTAAAAGAATTCTATAATAAAGATTATAATAAGCTTAAAAAAGTGAAACATTCATTAAACTTATCCCCACATGTAAAGTTGAACAGTGTCTTTAATGTATTAACATAATAATAATGTATTGGTGTTGAGCTCATAGTCCAACTTAAGCTATTGAAAAGAAGAGTTTAAGATATTGAAGATCATAATCATCTACGTTTCCATATCCATGTCTGCCCCAAGAATCTCAACCTCAGTAATCGCAGAGATTACCTTAAACATGTAATCCCGCACTGGTTCACTAGGCTTTTGTCTGAGATTGTGAAAGGTTTGGATAACTTTCACCTTTGTAGACCTAGTCCTCACACCAAACATCTTATGTAGGTGATGGACCATTGCACCAGCATTTTTCATGCAAGCAATTTGCTTTTGCAACATTTCATTGATGGAAGCCAGAATATAGCACTTAGTAGTCTTATCAGCATTCTGCTATCGCTCATATTGTTGGACTTACTCAAATGTAGAATTTCCACCCGGAGGTGTAGGCTCATTTTTCGTTAATACCCATGAAATTCGTTCATATTGGAGAACAATGTCAAGGTTACGTCTCCATTCATTAAAATTCTCTTCGTTTGCCAATTTGTTATTGGTCAAGAGCAAAGTGAGTGGATTCATATTGTGGTGATTATATCTAAAAAATAAATTATTAAAGAATGAGCATACTAGTCAATATTATTGGAATTTTGTATAAAATCATTATGCATATATGCATGATGATAGATTTAACAAAACTTAAAAAAATTAAATCTTTATACGATGGTTATTTTTCTTATCTATAACGGACTAAGTGACGGTGGACCATCTTATCCATTAAAAGAAAACTGGGATCCTCACACTAAAAATGCTACCAAGAATCTTCATGCCTAACTTTTAAAGAAACGTTATAATTTTGTCCATTCATTTATCAACAGAGCTACGGTGGGCAGGTTATTGATAGAATATGTTGAGTGTGTAACCATTTGATTCATCCACTAAAGGTACTTGCAAACTATGCCGTGGTGGAAGTTCATATTTGCTACCAATGAGTTGACTTATCCTTTAGGAGCAAACCATGCAAGATCTAGGATTCATGTTCTCTGATAGGGAGTAACACTTCACCACATGCAAATGGGCCATCATATGGAGACCGTGGACTCTCAAATGAGCATACTCTCCCACTCAAATGAGCATACTCTCCCACTTAATCTTTTTGGTCTTTAAGTTTTAATAAATACCATCTTGTCTAGATGCAATTTATTTATCATCCTATATTGTTTTATTATATATCTCATAAATAATGAATGGATGGCAAGGCCTAGGGTTGGCAATTATTCTAAATGACATACTTTCATATAATATCACATATTATTAGCATCCATCCATTTATTCATCTCATAAATAATAACACTACTTTTGATTGTCCATCCTAGAACATAAAAACAAATTATACATAAAAAATTTCTTATACTTGATTCTTCTGCTTCGAACTCTTCGCTCACATGACCCAGACCATTCAATAAAAAATGTGTAATGGCATTTATTTTACAAAACTTTTTATTTTTCATAAAACCAAATTTTGTCAATAAGAAAACAAAAATTATAGTACTTGTTTTTCATAAAACTGAAATTTCGTCAATATGGAAGCAAAAAATCTAGCACTTGTTTTTTCATAAAATCGAAACATTGGCAATATGAAAACAAAAAATTCCAGCACTTCTTTACATAAAACTGAAATGGCCATTACACGAAAGGATAAACCGAAACCATTACCTATTCTTTTCTTCGATCCATGGTTACTTCATCTTCAACATTACAGAAATTTGTACATTACAAAATCAAAGAAAACAAAAAATGAAGACAAGGAGGAAACATGGCGATGATAGGCGACCCTCCTTGTTACAAACCAAATGAAGAAAACTTACAAAGTAAATCTATATTCAACGTACAACCAAAAGAGTAAAACATACACCATATATATTTCTATCATATAAAATATACATCATACATAAATATAATTGCCAACCCATACAACATATAGGAACCAAATCATGTATATTAAAATAGCTTTAATACTAATTATTGGATCGAAAACAAAAGCATACTAGATTTCAAAAACTTTTTCGAAATCAAAATGCAGCTAAAGCATAATAACCAAATCAACATGCTTAATCCATACATGATACGATATTAGAAAAATAATAGCATAAGAACAAGATCACAATTTTTACCTACTCCTTTGCTACAGCTTTGACTCCTTGCTATGGTATCCTCTCCATGCTATTGTATCCTCTTCTCTTTATTTTATCCTTAACTAATCCGATCTACCACTTAGTCTCCTTGAAAAACTTGGTTAACAAGATCCTTTTGTAGGAAAGGAGTAGAAATATTGTAGAGGTTTTCTTTAGTTATAAGAAGCCAAAAATTGAGCCGCTCTCAATGCTAAGTTTCGGTCATAAAAGAAAAGAGAGAGGAAGATCAACCCAAAAACACTTCTTTTTTTTAATCAAAAATGAAAGAGAGAGCCATAAACGAGACATTCTCATTTGTTTAATATGGCTAGATGAAAAGACAGAAAACAAAAAAATGACACTCTCATTTTTGGTTGTAAGATGAAAGAAGGGAGAGAGAGAGCAACAAATGCACTTAATCCTTCTTTAATCAAAAGAATGCTAAAAGGTTGATATGTTTTTCCACATGCCAACATTAAATGATAACCAGTAAACCATTTAATGATAAGACCATTAAACCATTTAATGAGGACACAATTAATTAATGATGATGAAGCATGATAAAAACCCACCTTATCTATGTAAAATTGAAAACTACATCATTGTAGTTTCGGTTTTTGCTCTCCTTTTTTGTCTTTATAAAAATTATTTTAATTTAATTAATCAAATTAATTAAATCAAGCGAAAATCTAGCCCAATATTAAATGTTTACTTTGGGATTCTAATTAACACTTAATTAGAGTATGGCCATTATTTGATTATAGGTTTAAAACCCAATTTAATTAACTCTTAATTAAATTGTTCCGGTATTATTATTCCAAATCTAATTTGGTCTTTTCCTTTTTACTTTCTTTCTAGTAACCTCTATTTATATTTCTTACTTTGCATGATAACATCTCTTAGAAGCCAAGTGGGGAATCTATTGGACTTATATAATTCAAGCTCCAATAAGCCCCAAATTAATTTAATCTCATTAGAATTAATTTCAACTTATTAACCAAATGTCATTTAACTAAAGACAGTTAGCTGAACTCTTGAATTACTAAATATTGTGAGAACACATGTT
>JAOQMP010000004.1:28409037-28445040 GCA_027563575.1 Erythroxylum pedicellare | reverse complement strand
TGAAGTGTTTTTGTGAGTACCACCTTGGCAAGGTGTGTTCAGATTTAGAGAAAGGATATGTTAAGCTATTATGAATTGATCTGTATGAAAATTATTATGAGTTAGTGTTACTGATGAAAGATGTCTTAGAATCATAATATGTGATATGTGAATAGGTTAAGAAATAATGATATGATCGACAGAGATAGATTGACAGCGTAAGAAGCAAAAGTTGGTGAGTAATCTGAATATATCTATGAAATAGTCAAGATAATGTGATGGCTAGATAAGTGATTGAAGGACCTATTGAGTTTATCAACTGGGGTCATTTGGAAAAAGTATTTGAGTGGTGAAGTATATGGGAAATGGAGAAGCATATGAGGAAATAATATCTCTACCTTAGTGATCCATCAGATGAGAATTTCAGGGACGAAATTTATTAAGGGGGAGAATTGTAACATCCCGTCCCCATATTAAGAGTTAGAACCTAAATTTCAATAATGGACATAATAGCAATGTGAGAGTTAGAAAAATTTGCATTTCATGCTTAGCAGAATGTCAGCATACATGCATGTGAATTTAAATCTTTGAACACATGAAAATAATTGTACATACACTCATTGACATTTCGAGTATATTGAATAGTAACGGAATAGATTGAGGATTGTGCTTATAGCGAATGAGTATAATGAAATGGAGTAGAAAGACTAGAAATAAAATTTAAGTGTTGGATTTAGTGAAGGAAAAAACGTTGGAGAAGTTTACTGAGAATATTTAGTATGGAAGTTTTAGATAGTGGAGTAGAAAGTTATGGTCTTTGTAAGGGTGAGATGTTCAGGAGCAAAGATGTATCGTCTATAAAGAAATATCATCTGTGATGACATCATTTCTTCTATAAAGATGCAACGTATGTAAAGATGCATCGTCTGTAAAGATGTATCGTCTGTGATGACATCACATCATCTGTAATGACGTCATATCGTCTTAAAAGTTACATCGTCTTAAGTTGACTTTGCTTCATCTTAAGTTGACTCCGCTTCATCTTAAGAGTTGCATCATCTTAATTTGACTTTGCTTCCTTTTAAGTTGACTCTGCTCTATCTTAAGGGTTGCATCGTCTTAAGTTGACTTTGCTTCGTCTTAAGTTGACTCCACTTCGTTTGCATCGTCTTAAGTTGACTTTTGTTTCATCTGCTTTGCCATTTATCTACTTATTGCACTCCCATTCGTCTACTTATTGCATTCATCTTCTTTGTCATTCGTCTGCTTATTACTTCATCTGCTTATTGCATTCGTCTGTTTTTCCATTCATTTGTTTTTTACTTTGTCTATATGGACAGAACCTTGTTTCATTCTTTGATCCATAACTTTGTCATAAGACCTCTAAATGACCTAATTTTTTAAGAATTGGATTCATAACACATTTCTCTACCTCTCAATAGAGATTATAGCTTTTGATTTTTGACTCAAATGAGATTAATCTAATGAAAGTTAGGGTATCAATTGGAAGAGCATGAATTGGATATTTTACTGAACATGTTCCTGTATTTTGATGATATCCGGATCTATAGGATTCCAAATGAGATGATTTTGATTTGGAGTAAATTAGAGACATAAGACATTGGGGAATATGTTCTAAAAGAAAGTGTTGCAAAATGACTTCAATGTCGGAGTCAAAAAGAACATGTAAAGTTGACTCGAAATGGTGTGTTGTGAGAAAAATCTGAAAGTGAGTAAGGGGTTATAATTTGTGATTATAGTGGTTTTATTAAGTCATAAACTTAAGTATAGATTATACTTAAGTGAGTTCTAATAAAAGGAAGTGGATAAGTGGGTAAGAAATGGACAGATGTCCTAGTTAAAGTTAAGATTTTTATTGTCTTAAAAGGCTAGCTGTTGTGCTTGTCCTTATCCTTTTTAAAACTTCTTTCTTTAAAGTTCCTCCAACCCAGAGCTTTTCATCAAATATTCACCGAGGTTAAACCTTGCTTTTCTCTGTTTGTCCCCACTTCCACTTTGATATTTCTTCCTTCTATTAAAAAAAAAACCGAAACTCCCTGTCAATTTTCCAGATGAGGTACATGAGTTGCATGAAAGTTAGGGTTTTATGATGGTTGAAGATTTTGGAGCTTCAAACAAATCAAGTGTTAGCGTTCAGGTGTTTCCAGATTTCGGAAGCAAATGCTTTATTGGAGTGTACTATGAGTCAACCTAGATGATTTCCTAGGATTGATTTGATTTGTTTAAACTTTTAATATTATTGAACTACTTGTGATTTGTTTCTGAATTTTAGACTTAAAGTCCGAGGAGTTTAATAGTTGGGCATGTATTGGAAGTGTTCTGATTTGATGAGAAATCATATATGATATGTGAGTTCTCAACAGAAGTGAATACCAGACTTAGGGCCAACGATTATGAGCTTTGTTTGAGTATCATATGTGATTGTGATATACGACATATATGTATTTGATGCATTTCATAAAATGCATGTTCAGATAAATGCGTTTTGACTTGAGTTGCCAATATGAAGCGCTTCCACGTAGAGTTTTGCTTTGTAATTTCTAATTCTGCACGTAGAGCTATGCTCCGTGATTCTGTTTTAACTGTGCCCTATGGGCTAGTATTTGTATAAGTAAGTGATAGGCGCTCAGTCACAACAATAAGAATGAATATGAGTCTCATGCATATAGCATTATAAGGTTGAATTTCTTTGAATAATTTGCAAAGCTGAAATGAGTAATAAATTGATATGAATTATTGCTATACTTGGCTACGTGAACTGTGTGATCATATGAGGTACCATGTTATGTGAATATCAGGAATATAAATATGATCTGAATGAATATCTGTGAAATATGTGATATGTATATGTGATCCGGTGAAATCATCAATGATGGTTCACTCAACTGAGTTCGGAAAACTAATCAAAATTGCAACGTGACTTTTCAAGTTTATAAAGGTCTCTAGAAAGGGCTTCGAGTAAGAATTTCGGGTCGGGATCAGTATGCGCCTGCATATGTATTTCTTTATGTTGTATTGAAAGTGTAGTCTTAAGTGTTGTATCGGAATGTAAAGACATTATGAATGTTTGTAATTTGTTTATATCTAAAATGGCCCAAATGATTGTTTTAGCATGCCACCCTTGTGGGGTAGTACTCTGATATCATCATGGATGTCAAATACGTGTCCTACGAGAGTGGGGTGCTACACACCAACCTCTATAGTTTCATATTACAACCCTAAATTCACATCTAAATTCTGGCCCAACTTGTAGAAAGCCTTAGGTACATGATTGAAGTTTAGTACTGCATTTTACCCTTAGACGGATGGTTAGTTAGAGAGAACTATTCAGACCTTTAAGGACATGCTTAGGTCCTATTTCATGGAATTCAAGAGGAGTTGGGACACCCACCTACCACTACAATAATAGTTATCAGGGAAGCATTGGCATGACCCCTTATATGGCGCTTTATGGAAGAAAGTGTAGAACTCCAATATGTTGGGATGAGGTAGGTGAAAGGAAACTAATAGGCCTTAAACTTGTGTAGGTGACAATAGATAAAGTCCAGATTATTCGGGATAGATTAAAGATGGCCTAGGATAAATAGAAAAGTTATGTGGATAATCACTATAGAGATCTTGTATTTGAAGTTGGAGATAAGGTATTTCTTAAGATTTCCCCTTGGAAAGGCATAATGAGATTTGGGCTAAGTCCACATTATATAGGACTGTATAAAGATACAGAAAGGATTGGACAAGTGGCATATCGATTGAGGTTACCAGACAAACTTGCGATGATTCATAATGTCTTCCATATATCGATGTTTCACAAATATCTAACCGATCCATCTCATGTAATCGCAGAACAGCTAGTGAACCTAAAAGAGGATTTGACTATCAACGAAGAACTAATACAAATCCTCAACCACAGAGAACAAGTTTTGTGTAATAAGACCGTTCCACTAGTTAAGGTACTATAGAGGAACCAGGCGATAGAGGGATCTACATAGGAGCCTGAGTGGCAAATCCATACATTATACCCTCATTTATTTAAAGCAAGTACGCTCAGTTAAATTTGAGGATGAAATTTTTTATAAAGAGGGGTGATTGTAAAACCTCGAACTTTCCCTTCTATCAGTTTATAGATTTTATTCTGGGTGAATAGTATTTTTGGATAAATAGTGAACTTGGGTTAATATTAATTCCACTTGAATAGGGATTTTGAGAATCCAACCCCGAAAAAAATTAAAAATACCCAAAATTGATTATAGTCAAATGACATTAAAAAAATCGAAAACAAGTCCAATCAGATGAATTTTGGGAATTTCATAAGTTTAGGACAAAAACACCCTTTTTGGAAAATAATGGGAATTAATGATTTTAAACCCATTGAAAATTTTGGAGGCACCTAATTACTAAGTGTTGATCCTAATTAAAGTATCCTATGATCAATTTGATGGTGAGATGGTTGTGGAATATTTTCAGTATTTAATTTGGTTTATAGGTGAGTAATCCATGAAAGGGTGAATTGATCTTTTTACATAAATGGAGTTAATTAACAAATTCTAAATGACTCACATTTTTTGACCAATTAGAAGACTCCATATGGTTTGAGAGACATTAAATTAGATGATGATGAGTCATTTAAGATGTTTAATAAGAAAATGAAATGTGTAAAGTATTAAAGTAGTACAAAAAAAAAGGCAAAAGAAGACAAATTTTGGCTCATTTGAAAGGGTGATTTGTGAGAACCAAAAAGAAAGGAAGAAAAGAAGAGAGAAAGAGGGAGAATTCGACCAAGGAGAAGAGGAAGAAGAGAGGTTCCATTTTTGGTAGATTTGGAGTAGAAATTGAAGAAGTCTTGACCTAGGATTGGTGTTCACGAATTTCTTAAGATATTGGGGGAAAATGTGGTAAGTCTTTCTTAGTTTAATTTGTTTATTTTTTGGATTTAATATTGAATGGAGTTATTTAAGATCAAAGGTCGTTTTTCACTTATTATGGAGTAGGTAATAAAATTGAAAGCATGAAAAGGTTGAAAACAACAAAAGTGAATCAAGAAACTAAGGTTAGGGTTATTATGTTCATGTTATAGATTTGATGTCAATGAAGTAAAGAAATGAAAAAGGATTGAATTAGAATTGGTTCGAGTTCATTTATGTGTAATAAAGAGAAGATGTGTTAAGAAAAATGGAAGGATAGTGAAAGAGTGGTGTATTAGGCCAAACTATGAACTATTGGAGAAATTTTGTAATTTTTGGTTTGATAAGTTTAAATGATTCTTGGTATGGACCTTAGGTGAAATGTGTTGAAAAGTTTGAAAGAAAGTGGAATAGTATATATATGTGTAGTGAGGACAATTCGGCCCTAAAGACGAAAGTAATTGATGATGTGAGTCGTTGAAGTTCAATTATGGTTAAGGTGTAAATAATTGGAAACCTTAAGGTTATTTTTCATGAAAAATCCAATGTAAAAAGTTTACGTGACCTATTTGGAAATATTATGGCTAGCAATATTATGGTTTAAGCGGATGGGATGATGTTTTAAAAAAACATATTAAGTAAATTTCAAAGTTAGATTATGAAATGGAAACCAATGGAATAACTTATGGTAGTTAAAACCAAATTGATAGTTGTAATGCTTTATTTACTATAGTGGAAATAAATGATTAAATGACTTGTAAATTGTGTAGGTCAAGAAGGGACATTCAACACGTGAGTGTACTTAGTGATAAATGACAAAACTGAGTGTATTTTAACTATTTTATATGACTTAATTCTTTGTAAAAGAATTGATGACATGTGAGTGTATTTTTAAATTGATTTTATGAAAGAAAAATGGTTTCTATTTTGTCATGAAAAGCATGCTCATGAATAAGTTCATTGGTGTTGCTACTTGAATTTGAAACCTAATTTTTATGAGATTTGTATATATGCTTTGAGATCGTATCGAATTGAAATTGCATATTCACTGAATTGGCACGACAGTGGAATTTGAACATAAATTGAATTGGTAGAGAAATGTGCCCACCTATGTATTAATTATTGTTTAACCTATGGTGCGCCTTTAGGTTTCCTTATACATATGATTGTACCGATCAGAGTACTTCTTAATGTGCATGGCAATGTTTTGGGGGCGTCTGTCACTAACGATGGGTGGTGTCATGTCTATCGGTATGTCTTATGAGTCACCCTTTGCTCGTATGGAGTATATATTATGCTAGCACTATTATGGGTAAGTGATACAGAACCAGCTCCATTACTAGAGGTTAGCCAGGCACAGGTAAGCGATACAGAACCAGCCCCGTGGCCTTACACCTAACAGTACCAAATGGAAAAGAAAATTTTAAAAGAGAAAGTTCATAAAACTATCGATTACCATCTCTATTTACCTTACAATACAAGAGGAACTTGATTGTGTTTTACATATGCATTGATTATAAGAATTTGTTATGTTAGAACATTGGTTATTGCTTAGAAAGAAAAGGAAATTGTCTTTGTTCTTTATGGAGATTAATGTTTATATAAACATTTTGAATGGAAACCATAACACTCACTGAGCTCATTTAGCTCACCCTTTATTTTCTATTCTTTTTTTTAAATTTAACCTCCCAGGTGCACGCTCAAGGATTTCCGTAGCCGGGACTCCACCATTTGTTTGTACATTTTTTTTACATGTATTGTATAATTATGATCCTGTTTTGAAGAACTTTTGTGTAAAATAGATTATAAATGTTTTACCACGTATAGTTCATCATCTTCATAAATATGTCTTGATCTTGGTTTTGTGAAAATATCTTTATTTATAAAATTTTTTAATTAAATGCATGAATGTTTTTGAACCTTTGAGATTGTTTCTAAATGGACTTGAAGTCTAGAAGTAGCAATGGTGCTTTGATTAAGTGGATAGAAGTGTTTGAATTGCTATTTAGGATCCTAAAAAATTTGGTTTTATTAAATAAGAGTTGTTATGGTGTTGAAATTTTTAATGAAGGTTACTTTTAAAAACTTCCACTACTACCCCTTTTTTCTGTTATATTGAGTTAAAATATTTTGAAGAAAAGGCAAAAGCCTTAGCTCTAGGGAAACTTTCCAGTTGGTTTGGACATTGACTAAAGGGCTTTTATAGGGTGTCAGGTAGGTCCCCTAGTCATCAGGAAAGGGGCCTGTCAGGCTACGTTTGTTTTATCGTAAGGCCTCCACATGAACAGACCGAATTATCTCCTAAATATGCCAAATATATGTTTCTTGGTTATAGTGACAAGCATAAAGGCTATCTTTGTAACATTTCATATTTGGGGCTAGACCCCAAATTTGTGAACTGAGCATATTGTGAGAAATTAGAAGTGCACTGCATGCTTATGCATCATTGTATATTCACACCACATATGGATATTTATTGTTGAATTTTAAAATATTGTTCATGAATTCATTGACATTTTTGGGTATAATTAACTGAATAATGTGATTTAAAATGTGAATTGTGATTTATTAGTGGTAAAAATTTAATTGGAGACTATTAGTATTATTTCAAAAATTTTGGTGAATTTTAGGAATTTCTAAATTTTGGAATATTTTTGGATTAGAAAAAAATATTGAAATATGGGCCCATTATAGTGTGACACGTGGACTAATTAAATGTTGACAAATGGATGACATGCATGGTGACATATGGAGAGGTGTGATACTTACACGTGGATTAATGAGTTAGTGACAAAGGTGTTACATGCAAGAGAACATATGGTTACGTGTTTTAGATGGAAGGTTCTTCTGCAGCTCTCCCTTATTGTTATTCACTAAGGTTAGCTTTTATCAAAACATTAAGCACCAAGTTTTTATTCTCGTGTCATTTATTCACTCTCTTTATTGGCAAAATTGCTGAATCAGGTAAGTAACTCTGATGATGTTTACAATGTAAATATATATATACATGCATATGAAGTTTACATAGTGTAGTCTTGGTGAATGCATAAACTGAATGAATTAGATGAGGAATTGAGGTTATGAAAGTATGAAGATAGCAGTAAGTGTATCTGGACTTGAATTTGCTTTTACTGAGTGTCGTGAAATTGTGATATTGCTTAAAGAATGAAAAACACAGTAGTGAGAGAAAGTGTATGTGAAGTTTCAATTTTGATCAATTACTATACAAGCTTGCATTTGATGTCTTTAAAGCTTGTACTGGGTATAGAAATGTAGAGTATATGAATTAGGAATGGAAGGACTAGTGGGAAGATACAGAAACTGGTAGAAAGAAACACACATGCACGGGTAAGTATGAAGTTCTCATGCCTGTGATTAATAGTTCTAGGTTATTCATGAGTATAAAACTCACGATCATGAGATGAGGGAAAGAAATAAGTTGTTTTCGATGTCTGAAGTCGCGATCGCGACTCTTCTAGAAGAGGTTTGACGCACGATCGCGACTTCGTAGGTGCAAGTAGGATATCGCGAACATGCAGACACACGATAGTGACCTTCAACGTTGAGTTTTCTTCTGAACATCCTTTGATATTTTTTCTATAACTTCTTCACACGATATCTAAATGACATAAGACTTAAACCAATAGATTCCTAACACATTTTTCTAACTCTTCATAAAAATTGGTAGCTTTATGAATTTATTTGTAATATATTGATTGAATAAAAGTAAGGAATCTATTGGAGTAATATGAATTAGAATATTTTATTGAACATACTTCAGTAGTTTGATTATAACTTGGTCTGTATAGCTCCAAATGAGATTATTCTCAATTAAAATGAAATTAGAGACAAAAAGATACAATTTTTATGGAGAAGAAAAATTGTAATTATGGTGTTAAGAATTCTAAAATTTATTCTAAACTTGAAGTAAGAGTTTTGTTATAGCTTAAGAACAGACTGATGTATTTGGAGTATAACTTTTAGTATATTGAACCAAATTTAATTAACTTGGTGTCATTAGAGACATAAGACACAGAGAAACAATTGTTTAGGTGGAATTGTTACTTAAATCCTTCATTTTTTGAATCTTATTGATCATATATAGTTGACTAGAATGGAATGTTTTTAGAAATAGTTGAAATGGAGAATGAGTGATTGAATTTCGATACAATTGATATGTACATCATTGTAATACAGAAATATACCTGAGAATTTGTCATTGAACATACATTATACATGAAAAATTGATAAATGTGTTTATTCTATTACATAAGCACTCTAGTGATTTGAAATTGTTTTATTGTATATAGAAGAGGAAGTAGCACAACTGCTTCCAGATATTGCCAAAACGTTAAGGCAATAGGCTTAAAGGAGCAACTATAAGTAACCTAAGATGGTCTCACTTTATTTGTTATGTCCTGTATATTAATGAATGGTATTGATATATTACTAAACTGCATTAACTAATTGTGTACTGAATTTCGGACAATATATGTCCGAGGCATTCGATGCATACAAACAGTATTGGAAGTGCCACTTATATATGAATGAGACTGCCTAATTGAATATTCTAATTCTCAATGAAAGTTGAATGCCAGACTAAGGTCCGATGACTATGAGATTCTGATTGTGCATCAGATGTGACTGTTATATATGGCGTCTTCTGTATTTGATGCATTTTATAACATGTATGCTTACATAAAGGCGTTGTGACTGGAGTAGCCAGTATGAAAGTGCTTGCATGTAGAGCTTTACTCTGTGATTTTTGTTTCTGCACATAAGCCTTGCTTCATAATTTCTATTCTGAATGAGCCCAATGGGCCAGTATTTATATATGTATGTGAAAGGAACTCGGTCACAACAATAATAATGAATCTGGAGTCTCATATGCATTTGTATTTGTAAATATATGTTCTAAATTTGCAACGATAACATGATATGCCATGATAGAGTGAGTATTGAATTATTCATGAGATGAATGAATATATATGAGATAATATGATTGATTATGTTTTGTTATACGAGTGAACCAACGAGGATGGTTACTCAACTAAGCTCGCAAAACTCATAAAATTTGCAACGTGGCTTTCCAGGTTCAATAAAGATCTCTAGATATGCTCCAAGTAAGAGTTCCAGGTTGAGATTAGTTTATGTCTGCATATATATTTCTTTATGTTATATTGAAAAGTGTAGTCTTAAGTGTTGTACAATGTATAAGAAAATGTTCTTAAAATGTAAAGTTATTATGACTACAATTGTTTCATTTTTGTAATGGGTCCAAGTGTCTACTGAAACTCTGATGAGTTAAATAATGATTGTAATTTTTGAAACTGAAAATGTTGTTTATAAAAATTGGATCATTTACTGTTCTAACATACCATGTCCGTCGGATTCGTACTCGGATATCACTCAGGATGTTGGGTACGTGTCTTGAAAGAGTGGATTGCTACAATCTTTGTTATGATTTCCAAGCAAGTGCATCTCACATTATGTGAAATTTTTAAAAAATGTAAATTATTTTTCATTTCATTTGAAAACACTTACACATTCCACTAGTGAAACTTTGCCATTCCTGCCTTCATTTTCTAATATTTCTCATTTAGAAAATAATTCAGAAACTGACTCTCTAGGTTCAAGTCAACCTAATCCTGGTCTTGAAGCTCTAGTAAGTCCAAAATTGTTATCCATGCCCCTTTCTCCTCCACCTAAGCCACATCATTTAACTTGTTCCAACTTAGGAAAACCTCTAGATAGATATGGTTATTCTCCTTAATAGTATGGTACTTCCACTGCTTATCTTATCCTCTTGATCCCATTTCCATACCTTATAATTATAAATAAGAAACATAAATTGCATGTTGGAAAATTGTCATGGAAGAGGAAATTTTGGCTCTTGAGGCAAACCAAACTTAAGAATTAATCCCTACTCCATCTGATGCATCATTGGTTGGTAGTAAATAGGTGTATACTATAAAAGTCAAACTTGATGATTTTGTGGATAGGTTTAAGACCAACTTAGTTGCTAAAGCATTTATGCTAGAACATGATATTGATTATAAGGAGACATTTTCTTTGGTGGATAAGACGATCACAATTCAAATGTTGTTAGTTATGGGATCCACTAAATGATAGTCTTTACATCAGATGGATGTCATCTATCTAATCCCAATTTGGTATGCAAAGTCAATAAGTCACCTTGTAGACTCAAACAAGCTCCTTGTGCAAGGTTTGATAAAGTCTCATCTACTATTAAATCAGTTAGGTTTCAAAAAAGTTACAATGATCATTCATTATTTACTTCATATTCCTTTAATGGCATCATTGTTTTGCTATTATATGTTGATAATATAGTTATCACAAGAGATGATCAAGAAGTTATTGACAAGTTAAAGAAAATTCTCCAATCTTCCTTCCACATGAAAGATCTTAGCCATTTGTCTTATTTCTTGGGATTAGAGATTTCTAAAACAAAGAATGACATATATCTTACACAACGAAAGTATACTGTTGATTTGGTCTAATTGGTCGATTTTCTTGACATCCAATCTTGTGCTACAGCAATAGAGCTCAATCTTAAATTAACAAAAAATGCTGGATAACCATTATTTGATCTGACCCTCTGTCGGCATTTTGTTGGTAGTCTTATATATCTTATAAAAACTCAGCCTAACATTTCGTACGTTGTCCAAATAGTCAATCAATTTGTTTCTGAACCTTGTAAGTTGCATCTTTTTGCTCTTCATCCCATTATTTGATATTTGAAAAATACTTTGGGAAGAGGTATATTCTTTTCTTCAACATCCTTTATATAGCTTATTGCATGTTTTGATGTTGATTATGTTGGGTGTCTTGATACAAGGTGTTCAACTAATGGCGAGTGTATCTTTTTTAGTTCATCCCCTGTTTCATGGAAATGCAAGAAACAAGATGGAGTTGCAAAGTCATCAACTGAACCCAAATATCACTCCATGTCATCTTTTAGTTTAAATTTAGTTTGGCTTCATCAACTTGTATTGGTTTTTGTCATTTCATTTGATAAACTTACATCTCTTTATGTTGATAATATTGGTGCTATTTGCATAGCAACTAATCTTGTCCATCATGAATGCTCGAAACATATTGAGGTGGATTGCCACTATATTTGTGATCTTGTGCAAGATCAAAGTCTCTAACTTCATTATATTCCTTCCGAAGATCAAGTTTCTAATTTGCTTACTAAATCTATGGAATCTATATGACACCAATATCTAGTTTCAAAATTGATGCTTGTGGACACCTAGCATCAATTATTGGGTAATATTGCCTTAATATTAGCCTTTGTATTAGGAACTTTAATATTAGCTTTATAAATTTGTACTTTTTCATTTATTGTATTTCTATTATTATATACCTAATTTGTTTTATAGTCTTGTAGATAAATACATACACACCAATAAAGGAGAAATCGATTTTTCCACCAAACTTTGGTCTTTTGCAATATTATATTTGTGTCGTTATCAATATTGTCCTTAATAGAGATGTAAGCAAGTTCTAAAAAGACTTTAAAAGAAGTGCAGTAAAGAACCAAAGAACTCTAGATTAGACATCTATCGATAAGACCCCTTCATCTTGCTGAAGCTAAAATTGAAAAAAGTCTTTTGCTATGGGTTTTACCAGCTTTTTACATAAATTTTTGATGGCCCATGATTTAACAAGATAAGAGAGTAATAGTAAATACTGAATAGAAACAACATTTTAGTAGTGAAATCATAAACAAAAGTACTGTCTGTTATTGTAATAGAGCTACCAAATATTCCATTCTCCATTCCTTTATTAAAAATTTGAGCATCAGGTCAGGCTTAATGTTTCTTTGTTATTGATTTCTTATCATAATCTAGAGAACAAGGTAGTATAAATTTAGGGTTATTATAGTTTTTAGGGAGAGTTAATAGGGTGTAGATCAATTCAATTTTGCATTAAGTGCCAATAAGAATTATGCTATACAGATTAGAAGATTGTCAACTGATTATCGCATTGGAAAGAGCATCTATTAATAAAGTTCAACCATAATTTCATGTAACTAAAGATACAAGCTTGCCCCTTTGTTATACCATTAGCTCAACAACTTAAGGCATCATCTGACCTTTTTTACAGAATCTTTTTTGTTCACCAGATTCAGTTGCCTCTAATTCTAAAACAATGCTTTACGTAATTTAATATATAAACTTGTTGGAAAATTGAAGCGAGGTCTAATTTCATATGCAATAGAATAAATACAAAAAAAAATTTGTTTCATTTATTAAAGTTGAAGATTAATTTAAATATATAACATGATTAATATATAAAATAAATAAATTATTAATCATAATTCGTATCTTGTTTTAAAGCTTAATCATTTTTCTTGTAGTTTCTATTCAATTGTTTCTAAAATTAGTTTATCTTGACTATTATAGCTACACAATTGTCTGATTTCTAATAATATCTACAAAATATTTTGAGAGAACTCTGTAACTGTTTTAGAATGGGTTAGCCAAAGAGTGCTAGCTACTTGGAGCCTAAACCTATTTGTAATAAGCTTTAGATATTTTAGTGATTTAATGAGAATAAAATTTTAATTTCAATTAAATTTTAATTTGAACTATAACTAATTTTAATTAAATAAAAATTATGCCTAAATAAACCTTGCCTCTATATAGTTTATATTACATCCAATGACTGCCTAATGTACTCTTGACTATAATAAGTCATAAGCAGTATCAAAGTTTAGTAATCCCTATATGAGATACTTTAGAGATCTCAAATTAAAGGACCACTCTTATATTCATCACAGTGAGGGTTTCCATAAACATACAAGTAATTTTTCAAATAGAATTCTCATGTGGAGCTAGTTTAGTGAACTTGTTCTCTAACAAGCACTCATAAATTTATTTAAGCATTTTTATATTTTAGTCTATGAGATAAACTATTTCCTTTATAATAAATAATTACAACACATGCTAATCTTTTAACTTTATATTAATATCCAGTCTTAATAGAAGAATGACTAGGAATAATTTACAGATGATATATAAATGCAATATAAATCACATGATTATAACTTCATCATGATTTTATTTGCAATGTATATTTATCTAATGGATTTTTACCATATACATATGAATATGTACATGATAAATAATGTCTTTTAAATAATTATGGCACTAAACTACAACCAGCTAATTAGGTTTAGGGAATAAACCAATAATCCCTAACTTACACTAAGTAGTTGTTTAAATATCTTAGACCATATCACCATATGACAATCATGCTACTGTTGGAACAGTGGTTTAGTAAGAGAATTTTGTAAGATCCTCTATAGTGAGCACGTGCTTAAATCTTACAACTTTCATCTTAGTTATCATTATAATTAAGAAAAAATTGCCTAAATACATACTTAAGCCCTTGATGAGACATGAGCTCCTTTTACATATCTAATGGCTCTAATATTTTATTATGCATTACCATTTAAACAATATAAGGAACTATGCTAGGTTTATTAAAGAACTCATTAATTCATTTAATCATTTCCACTAAATGAAAAATATATTATGATTTGATTAGTAATTAATTCTACACCGGAATATTCTAACCTTAAAATAATATTGTTCTAAATAAAATATACCTTTACCAGTATTTACTTTTAAAGTTAATATCCTTATAATCTTGAACTCCAATATCAACTAATATATAGAATAATAGATATCTTTGATATTTTACAAGTATGAGATATCTCAAATACTAAACACCTTTAGTACATTATCTATATATTTGGAATATAATAGGTAAACAACTTCTGTATCTATCTCTATAGATTTGGTTCCTAGAATTAATATGTTACCCTTTAATATCTAATAAAACTTGTTATTAGACAATTATATTTCCAATAACTAAAAAAATGAATTATTGTTTCTTTCTATGAGCAACATATCTCTACATACTCCCACAAAAAGGACAATTATACTCCCACTAACCTTCTTGTAGATATGATAAATTCACATTCATCTATAAAACAAACTCTTTGAGTTCATAATAAAAGTGAATCTTTCAACGTCTCATAGCCTTGCCACTATACATCAAATTTCTTAATAAAGGAACTAGTTCTAATTAGTTGTATTGTCATAAAATTTGAACCTATCAAATTTTATCTTACTCCAACTACTTATCTTAGGAACCATTCTCCTGCAAATATTTATTGAAATAAATAATTTGTTCAATAAATCTGTAAGATTATCTTCAAATTTTTAAGATGAAGCATGTATTATCCAATAAGTTTAAAACTAAATTATATATTACCAAAATCATTAACTTTGAATCTTTCGAAGTCTCAACATTTCATATATTATGAAATCTTACTAATTTATTTGGTTGGAACTTTCAAAGAAATAAATATTGCATCATACAATATCTCATACTTTATATTCCTCTTTAAATAAATCCATAATCTTATAAAATTTAGTTATAAAGATATTCACTAAAGAGTCACATTCCCCATATATAGCCGAAAATTTTAAATCTTACCATATTGATCTCATTAAAGTGCTTTAACATTCTTAATGCTTAGTTTGTACTTAGATGTAAACAATTTGAACTTTTCAAAATTTCAAATAAATATTTCATTTAACACATATGACTACAACGTATAAAGTCATTAGTAAATTTAATGAAACACATATATTATCCTTTTATGAATGTTATTACATCCTATACAACATGTATGTAAGATTTCATAATTCGTTACCATCATTATCCTTCCATTAAAGATTAAATTGGTAATTCTTTAAATTCATAAGTTTCACAAGTTTTATAATATTCAAAAGTAAAAAGGATACATATATCCTTGGATGTAACTTTGTGATTCTTATTATATTGATTTAACTATTATTTCATAAAAGTATAATTTTGATTTTCATAAATTGTATTTAGCCATTTATAATAGGTATAAGATTCCCTTTATCTAACACTTACAAACTATTTGTATTAATTTGGATTAACTTTTTTACTCAACAAATCTATTTATTATCATGCCTTGAACATTATAATAATATTAAATATAAATTCAGTATCAAATATTCAAAATCATGAATTAGAAATATTTATGATCCCTATCATATCATGTATTGGTAAGAAAAGTCATGCACCTATTTTTCTTCTAATGACAATTATTGTCATATAATAGCAAAGCTGTCAATTATAGTCCATATTTATGCTTTTAGTAGGCTAAATTATCATCAAAGTATATGAGACATTAGTCAACCCAAAATATCATTATAGTTTGATGTCTATTTGATTTTAGCATATCTCTAAAACTTTGAAACTGAAACCTCAACAAGGATTAGTAGCAAAATTGTAAAATAGACATATAAATTTTCTTTTTGACTTTAGCAACACTTTTTAAGTATAATCCTATGTCTAAGAAATTTGGTTCACTAATCACTTAATATCAACTATACTAAACAAGGTAAATTCCACTCAAAGCACAATATAAATATAAGAAAAGCAAGTAATTGATTATATGTCATTACTACCTAGTAAGATGAGGAATTTAATCATTTATTTGGTTATTTTTACAATTTAATTCAAAATAATATCCTTCACTACTATTTGAAAAGATTACTCTGATCTCTCTAATATTTGAGACCCCATTCAAAATTTTGTTTCATCTCGAGTTTGCTCAACAAACCAACTAAAATGAAATTAGGCAGGTAAAAACTTTATTAATCACATCATATATGACATATATTTGCTAGGAGACAACTCTTTCCAAAGCATATCTTATATGTTAATCCTAATTCTACCTCTAAATTCATATGATCATGAGCTTGCTCATCCAAATTACACAAATTTAGTTAGGTAGGACCTGTCATTATAAGACTAAATATATTCAAGTTAAAGCGACCTTGAGTTTGCTCAATAAGCTTAGTAATAAACAGGCCTCTGGTTTATTCTTATAACAATGGAAGGTAAAAATTACATTTTCAATATGTACTTAATATTTTAACAAGAGATTTAAATTTTTTAGTTTCAGTCAAGACAAAATTGCATGTAAAATATTACACATACAATATAGCATGCATCCAATATATATATATATATAAGATGTAATTAGATGTGTGTGTATATATATATATATATCAAAGATATAAATAAAACATGTAATTTTTTATGTTATTAAAACCAAATTATGGGCATAATATATCAAGCTTCGTTTAATTCTAGTTATTAATCCTCTAATCTAAAATAATATTTCCAACTACTTAGATAATCAAGATTAAAAGTATTGATTCATAAATAAATTAAATCCCTATTCTAAAAAGACAATTAATTTGATTTCAAAACAAATTTCACCTTTAATTGGAAACTATTTCATATTTTCTTGACTCCTTAACAAAATTTAATTGAAAATAATTTTTAATAAATTATACTTCTTATTATTTTTTAGCAAAACTCAATTTTCAAAATTCAATAAGTAAGAAATAATCCAATTAAAAAACTGTTTCCAATCTAACTAGAAATTATTTTTCTTTAATTAGGAAACTTTTTTTAATATTATAGAAAACTACTTTAAAATATAAATAAAAATTTAAATTTATTTGAAAAAGTACATTACATTAATTTAGAGAATAATTTATCAATTAATTATAAAAATATTTAATAAATTAGAAAAGTATTTTTCTAGCAAATCAAAGAAGGATGATTTTCGTAATTAATACATGAAAATATTTTCAAATTTAATTATGAAAAAAAAAATTTCTAATTAATTAAGAAATGTACTATCAAAACTAAAAAAGAAATAATTTATAAATAAAACATAATAATAACCCTTTAAAATAATAAGCTTATTTTATTTCAATAAAAGTAAAATAACTAATTTTAATTTAGAAAACATCTTTATTAATTACTTAAAAATTTTCTTAATTTTAAAGGACTTTAATTAATAACTAATTTTAATATAATTAAAATTCAATTAATTTTATTTCTATCCTAACTACAACTTCCTCAGGTGCAACTTCATAAAATATTAATCAAGAATCAATTTAATTATATTTTTATCGTAATTAATTTAATATTAAAATTAAGATCTCATCTTAGTTTATATAATCTCATTATATTAATTTATCTAATATAATCTAATTATAAAATAACCCTTTTAAATGTTTGCTTGATTTTAGTTATTAGTTTGATAACTAATTTAATTTAATATTTTTGATACATAAAAAGTTAAATTAAATTCTAAAATATTTCTAATAAAAATAATCCTTTAAAAATAATTTTCAAATATTAGAAACACTTTTTAAATTTATTAGAAAATTAAACCAATATAATCTCACTTAAATCAATTTAATTAAAAATAAGGCTTAAAAATATATAAATAAATAAAATTTGAATAGGGGACTGCCTGGGGTATGCAACTTCTGACCACTAGATGCTTATGACTTTGTAAGGCACATGTTTTTACATCTAGGCCTTATTTGGTTGACATGGATTCTTGCTTAGGAAGGTAATCTTTTTCCTAGGATTTATTTTATCACGTTTGTTTCTTTTTTTTTAGTAGTTAGGAAAGTAAAAACTTTCCCAATCTAGGAAAAGTAGTAGCATTTTAATTAGATTCTAAATCCTAGTATCCCCTCAGTATTTAGATTACTTTTCTTGGGAATTTAATCTAAAATTATGCTAGCCAATTCAACCCTTCCTTCTCTTTCAATTATACGACAACTCTTTTATAAAACCCTACCTCCTTTTCAACTATTCTTATTGTTTTGTCGTTTGTAGGATTTTGGATATTTTTGCTCAGAACTTTCAACCGACAATCATCAGGTTCATATCTTTTCCTTCTCAGTTAACTTTTTTGTAGTTTTTGTTTGATTTATGAAAGTAGTTTATGTTATTGCTCTTGCTATTTTTTTTCAATTAGTAGCATTTTATACTAAATTATGGTGTTTTTGTACTCCAAATGCCTTACATTGGCTTTACTCAGCATAGTTTTTGGCTTTTCCTAACCCCTTCCATCCTTACTCCTCGAGCTTCAGCCCTTGGCCTTTTGGTGTTCATCGTTTGCTCGTCTCTCCCTTCAATTCAATTACTTGGTCCCATCCATTTCTGCTCTACATGGTCATTTCAGTTTTGTATGGTCTGTGATTTTGAGTTTCTGTTGGGGTTAGGGCTAGGAAATAACTAAGTCCATGGCTACACTTAAATATTTTTTCTTGATGTGGACATAAAAGATGCATTTTGGCAAGTTGGCAACAAGTTGATGCCCTTATCTTTCTCCCATTCTGCAAATATCCCCTCGACAAAGTAGATAAACTCTGCTAAATAAAAACAAAATCAACTCAAACAATATAGAAAATACGATACTAATGGCAAACTTCGAATATGCAGAGTACTTGAAGGCAAAACGTAAATAAGAAAGCAAAACTTATTTGAAAGATGTAGTACATTTCATTTTTCAAACTAATTATAAAACTTTAGATATGAAATTAATCAAGAACATGACTGCTAAGTAGAACTATAATATGTTAAGGATGCACTACTCGTGGATAAGCTTATCTAAATTTCCATAAACACTATTCTTTCTGATATATACAAAGCCTACATGCTATAATTAATTTATTATGTTGCAGATTTTGATCTTCATGTGTATTTGTAGTATCTTATTTGGTGTGTCTTCTTATTCTATTCAATCAAGTTTAATTTTTTATTTTAAATTTTGTTGATTAATTGATAAGTGATAAAGAATGGTTGGAATGGATTTGGCTGCCAAGAATAAATTATTTTATTTATTAATGGATATGCAAAAGAAACGATTAGACATGTTAAGAGTCATAGTACATCCTTTAGGTCGTAATATTGCATTATAGAGAATATTGTTTAAAAGTTCCATACTCTGTTGATGAATACAATCGATCTCGATACCTTTATAGGTTGATATATGCTAGTGATTTAACATGTCGTTCGGAGTTACTTATAGATAGATTCACATTTAGAAGATTAGTAAATATGCTTAGAACTATTGGTCAATTAATAGATGACAGGAACACAATTATAGATAAGCAAGTAGCAATCTTTCTATAAATTATTGGACATCACACAAGAAAAATCATACGATAAAAACTGACTTCTTACGCTTAGGAAAAACAGTTAGTATGCATTTTAATCTAGTATTAATTTAGTTCTTAGACTTCAAGGAGAATTGCTTAAAGTGCCTAAACCTGTACCTCATAATTCCACAGATGAGAAATGGAAATGGTTTAAGGTAAATATTTAATATTTAATATATCAATTGATATATTTATTTCTTAATTATATGATATAAGTATTCATGGAATTTGATTTTGTAGGATTGTTTAGGAGCTCTAGACGGTACTTATATAGAAGTGAGGGTACCTGAAGTTGATAAGCCTAGGTATCGAAATAAAAAAGGTGACCTGGCTACAAATGTTCTAGGAGTTTGCTCACAAAACATGCAATTTATTTATGTCCTCCCTGGGTGGGAATGTTCAGTTACAGATGCGAGAGTGCTCCGAGATGCATTAAGTAGAAGAAAATCAGGGATGGTAAGTTAAAAATAAAAAGTGAAATATTAAAATGTATACATATACATATATATATAAATTCTTAATATTTAAGGTTGTTACTATCTAGTGGATGTGGGACATACAAATGACAAAGGATTTCTTGCATCATTTCAAGGTCAAAGATATCATCTCAATGAATGGACTCCAGGATATCAACCAAATACCCCCAAAGAATTGTTTAATATGAATCATTCTTCAGCAATAAATGTTATTGAAAGATGTTTTGGGTTGTTAAAAGTTAGTTGGCATGCCATTAGGAACTCAAATTGATATCCTAATAAATTGAAAAGTAAGATTATAACAGCTTGTTGTCTTCTTCATAATCATATAAGAAGAAATATGCCTATTGATCTAGCAAAAGCTAATTTAGATGCAAAAGAGGAAGAAGAAGAAAATGAAGGTGGGTTGAGTTAGCCAGAGATTCGATCACTTCAGTCGAACCATATATGGAATGGACAAATTAGAGACAAAATTTAGCCAATCAAATGTTTGATGAATGGAGGCAATCTATTAAGGAGGAGGATGTTGAGCCTTAAAGAGATCAGCCAATCAAAGGTAATTCTTAAGGTGAAGGAAGTTCAGAGAAAACACATCGCAAAAGGAAGAGGAATACTGATAGTTTAGTTTCATGTTTGGAACGTGTCATTGAAAAGCTTACTGAAGGTTTGGAGAAATCTAACGAGCGAATGGCTAAAGTTGCAGAATCTATTGCAGGGCCGAATCAGAAGGAATCTGAGAATAGGCGGAAATTAGATGAAGAACTTAACAAACTGAAATTCTTAACACAAGCTGAACATATTAAAGCTAGAATAAAACTTATAAATAATCCAAATCATATGGATTATATTTTTCACTCTTCAGGATGCTGTCAAAGAAGAATATCTAAGGCAGATTTAAAGAGTAATTAGTTTTTAAGATTTATCTTTATACTCGGTTGAGGTTTTTTTAGTATTTTTCAATACTATATTTATTATATAATAGTATTATATGATTAAAATATCATAAATGAAAATTTTAACATTTAATAATATAACTTGTATTACAAATTAACATTATTTAACAATTTCAATTTTTATTCGAATTGTAGGGATATAATTGAAATCACAAGTCAAAATTAAATTACATTTCATGAAATAATGTTGCATATCAAACACTATAATAAAAATTCACCCAACTTTCCTATTAGAATTCTTGTAAATATCCAAATATGTGAATATCTTTACTTTCTATAGATTTATTTTTCAAAGAATCAGATCCCAAATTCACTTTACTTTCCCACCAACCAAACCAGGCCCTAGGGTTTTTGGGCTTTCTCTTTGCCACCACCCTTTGGTTCTCCTCCAACCACCATCACTTGGGTTTTTGGCCACTCATGTCAATGTCTTTGTTCCTCACTCCTCTGGTGCTCTTATGCCTCTTCTTAGTTTGGTGAGTTTCAACCCTGTTAGTAGTGACTTGTTACAAAAACATAAGCTGTGTGGATAAAAGAAGAAGAAGACAAGAACGACGTCGAATATCATATGTCACGAATAAGGAAAATGCAGTGTAGGAAGCAACGGATGCAACCCAGACTCACGTGATAGTAGTGTAGAATATTCCAAGACTTTATGATGATAATAGAGGGAAATTGAGGGCGTTATACTGTACCAATAAAGATCAACAAAACTAAATTCCTGACATTTGACGGCACGAGGGTGAGGAGCTGGAGCTATCGGTGCGAAAAGTTTTTCACGATGGATCAAACACTAGAGGACATAAAGATAAGGCTAGCCTCTCTTCGCATGGAAGGAATCACATTATATTGTTATCAATTGATGATTCGGAATAGGAAGGGGAAGAAGTTATTACTATATTATAATAGCGGTTCGATGAGAACATTTTTGAAGATCCCATAGGAGATTTAAAAAAGCTACTACAAGAGGGCACAATACTAGATTATTATGCTTTATTCGATAGGTACTCGAATAAACTTATGATAAGCCAGAGCTAGGATCAAACCTTACATCAAGCATATACATGGGCACGTAAACAAGAAGCGATTGTAGTAACTAGTGTTCCAGTTAATTTTAGAAAATGTGGCAAGGTGGGTAATGCAGTGGGAGAAGGATTAAACCCCTACAAGGGAGTCAGTCATACAGCCCCTTCACCAAAACAACATACAGAGGCTGGATTGTTGCCTACATTAGGAAGTCAAGGCAACCGGACTAATACTTACAGAGGTTCGCGTAGTAGTAGAATGATAAGTAGTAAGGAGTTTGGTGAAAAAAGAACGAAAGGATTGTGTTTCTGGTGCGACGAAAAATACACCTCGAGACATTATTGCAGGAAGAAACAATTGCAACTATACATGATTGAAGATGAAGAACAGGAGGAAGAGAAACTTGGAAGTGAAGAACCAGAGGACAGAGCTCCCCTCAATGAAGAACCAGAGGATAGAGCTCCCCTCAATCCTAATATTTCACTAGAAGCCATATGGGGCTTAAAGGAACAGATGAACTATAAGCAATTGAGGGTCATGGGAAGTCACCGAAGAAGGCCCTTACATATACTGATAAACAGTGGAAGTACCCATAAATTCCTAGATGGAAAGGTGATATGGAAGGAGAAGATGGAGGTAAGCGACATAGATCCAATAAGTATTACCGTAGGGGGAGGATTGAAATTAGATTGTAGGCAAGTATGCAGAAACTTTTACTGGAAAATGTAAGGGGTGCAATTCTCTACCAAATCATTAATTATTAAGCTAAGAGACTGCAACATGGTGTTGGGAGTGTAGTGGTTGGCTACTTTGGATGACGTAGTGTGCAATGTTAAGAGACGTACCATAGAGTTTCAATGGGAAGGAAAGGTAGTGAAGTTAAAAGGACAACCAGAAATGTAGGCAAGAGAGGTATCAGATAAAAACTTCCACAAGATGATCAAAAACTCTAACCAAGGTACTTTATTCATGTTGTGATTGGTAGACCCTATTGAATTTCAGATGCAAAATTTGGAAATAAATGATGATGTTCAAACAAGAGATGAGTTAGATGGGTATTAGCAGAATATGGGAAGGTCTTCCTAGAACTGAAACAATTGCCACCAAAAAGAGCATGTGACCATGCAATACACCTCAAGCCAGGAGTGGAGACTATAAAAATTAGGCCATATCGTTACTCAGGGGAATAGAAGGATGCTATAGAAAAAGTGGTGTAAGAGCTGTTGAAGTAAGGATTCATACAGAAGAGTGTTAGTCGGTATGTGTCTCTAGTGATCCTTGTGAGAAAGAAAGACAACACTTGGAGGATGTGCATTGACTATTGTGAATTAAAAAAATATATGATCAAGACTAAGTTTTCGATTACCCTAATAAAAGAGCTATTGGAAGGACTGAAAGGTTTAATCTGGTACTCGAACTTGGATTTGCGGTCTAGATATCACTAAATTCGGATGAAGGAAGAAGATATACATAAAACTGAATTCAGAACTCATGAAGGCCAAATTCGAATTTCTGGGGATGTCGTTGGACTCACGAATGCCCCATCTACTTTTCAAAGCCTTATGAACGAAGTATTTAAACCTTTCCTTTGGAAATTTTTGCTTGTTTCTCTTATGATCTTCTCATTTATAGTATTGACTTTTAACAACACTTAAGGCATCTACGGTTGATCTTAGAGGTCTTACAACAACAACAACTATTCATCAGAGGAATTAAGTGTATATTTGGAGCAAAGCAGGTGGACTATCTAGGGCATTTGATCTCAAAGAAGGGTGTGTCCATGAATAACAGAGACCATACAACAATGACCACAACTGGGCACTTTGAAGGAGCTCCGGGGCTTCCTAAGGCTGACAGGGTACTATAGGAGATTCATTAAGCATTATGGGATTCTGGAGAAGCCCCTTAATGCCATGCTGAGGAAGCAAGAAGTTAGGAGCTAGGAGCTGGGAGTGGAAGGAGGAGTAGCAGAAGGCGTTTGAGTAGTTAAAAGGAAAGTTGATGGCAGCGCCTGTATTAGCATTACCAGATTTCACTAAGCTTTTCATAATTGAAACAATGCATGTGACAAGGGAATTGGAGCTATTCTTCAACAAGAGAATAACCTTACAGTTTACCTGAGTGAGGTGTTAGCTCCTAAGCATCAAGGGTTATCAATATATGAAAAAGAATTTCCTTCCATTATCAAGGCAGTAAATGGCATCATTTTCCGAATGGTAGATTCTTCCAAGTGCAAATAGACCACAGGAGCTTGAAATATCTCTAGCAGTAATGGATTTCCACATCGTTCCAACAAAACTGGCTTCTAAAGTTAATGGATTATGACTTTGAGGTTGATTATAGAAGTGGGAAAGAAAACATAGCAGCAGATGCACTATCCAAAATTTTAAGCCTCTAATTACTCACATTAGCGGTATCGTAAATACAAGTAACATTGTTAGATGAAATTTGGTAAGGATGGGAGAAGGACACAACTATAAAAGACCTTATTAAAAAATTGGAAGCAACTAACACACCTGTGGGAAATTAATAATGAAGGAGGGGAATGTTAAGATGGAAGGGAAGAATTGTGGTAAGCTATAACAAGGACCTTCAAAAAAAAAAAAACAATATCGCATGATAGCCCACAAAGGGGACACCTTGGGGTGACAGCTACAACTTAAAGGATACAAAGTCTTTTCAATTGGAATCAAATGGCTAAAGACGTGAGAAATCATGTTAAGAATTGCCCAACATATCAAAGGAGTAAATATGATATTCAACTTATTCGGGTTTACTACAGCCTCTGTAGGTGTCGAAAGGATGTTGGAAAGAAATCACGATGGACTTTATAGAAGGATTGCTGCCCTCTTATAGGAAGTCCTCTACTTTTGTTGTAGTTAATAGATTTAGAAAGTAAGCACATTTTGAAGCTATCAAGCATCCTTATACAATACAGGAGGTGGCGCAATTGTTTATGGATCACATGTTTAAGTTGCATGGTATGCCAACCAAAATAATTAATGACTAGGATCCACTCTTTTTTAGCAAGTTTTGGTGCGAAATGTTCATATTACAGAACATGAAATTACAACTCTCCACGGCCTATCATCCTTAGACGGATGGGTAGTTGGAAGCGGTGAACAAAACGCTAGAGATGTATTAAAGATGTTTTTGTTATGATACACCTCAGAAGTGGACAAGCTGGTTAACAATGGCAGAATGGTGGAACAATACCACACATTGTTCAACCATAAATATTACACCTTTCGAAGTCCTTTATGGTTATCCCCCACCTCTATATGTGTCATGTATTGTAGGAGATTCTAATGATATAGGAATGGATTAAGTGTTTCAGGAAAGGAAGGTGACACTTCATATCATTAAATTTCATCTAAACAAAGCAAAATAGAGGATGATGTTGCAAGTAGACAAAAAGCACTCGAAAAGGGAGTTTGAAGAAGGATAGTGGGTATACGTTAAGCTACAACCTTATAGACAACAAATAAGGTTGCTTATACATTAGAACTTCCTTAAGGATCTTCCATCCACCCCAACATCAGTGTATCTCAATTACAGGGCTTTGTATCTGAAAACACGCCATCGAGTCAACTACCCACTATGGTGAGGGACATGGAAAAAATTCTAGTCGTCATTTGGGGAAGAAAAATTATGAAGAGAATAACAAAGTAGCCACGCAAGTACTCGTACAATGGCAAGGAGGAACAAGAGAAGAAACAACGTAGGAAATGATTTATGAGCTGTAGAATAGGTTTTCGGAGGTCAACTTGATGGATAAGGTGGCTCTTGAAGACGAAGGGGATGTTACGAAAACATAAGCTGTATGGACAGAAGAAGAAGAAGACGAGAATGACGTCGAACATCATACATTACAATAAGCAAAACACAGTGTAGGAAGCAATGGAAGCAACCAAGACTCACCTGATAATAGTCTAGAATATTCCAAGGACTAGATGATATAGCTATTGTAACAGAATGAAAAAGGCATGCAATCTATGAATGAAATTCTATATCCTTACTCTCTCTCTCGATTCTGTATGAGTGTGTGATGAATTATGTGAGCATTAACGTAAAATCATAACGGACTATTGCCATTAGCAATGTATACCATCATCTCCGAGGCCCTTATTAGTGGTGATAGTTGCCATTAGTGATGAGCAAGACGTCACTAGCGGCTATTAGTGTTATTGGTGCTACCTTCATCAATAAGTCTGACAAGTGTCGTTGATGGCATTAAGGAGCATCGTTGATGGCGTCAAGGATGCTTTATGTGTCTCCAATGCTTATTCCTAATTCCAGATTCAAAAACAAAACTAATTCTTCAAAACACATACATACATAAAATGCTTCCAGAATATAAATCAAGCACACAAACATGACCAAAAGCATGAAGAATAAGAGGCTTAATTCTAGGTTTAATAAACAAAAACATGCAAGCATCATATCATTTCAGAGGTGTGATTGAATTTGCAAAGGCAAATTAGGTTTCCAAAACTCGCATAAAGGAGCTAATTTTTCATATCAATTATGAGGAGAAAAAACACGTCAGGAAATGTGAATTAAGTTTATGGAAAACCAATGGAAACAATTATAGTTTTTTAAAAAACAAAACTGTTCTTACCCTTATCATTTATGATACCTTAATCACTATTAGGTAAATCGTTCAAATAATCAAGATTTTAAAACTTTAATCTTTACCAAATCAATAACAATAAAACAAATTTAATAAAATTATAAAATTAAATTATACCCTAATGTCACTATTAAAACATCATGATAGGATCTGATTTCATGTGCAATAGAATAAATATAAATTTTTCTCTTAATTTCTTGTAAACTAATGTTACTTTAAATCTATAACATAACACACAAGATATATTCTGAAGCTTAATCCTTTTTTTGTCATTTACCTTGAAATGTTTCAAAAATTAGTTCATCTCAAATATTATAATCATAAAAGTGTTTGACTTTTAATGATATCCACAAAACATATTAAGAGAACTCTACAGTTGTTGCTGAGCAGGTTAGGCAAAGAGTGCTAGCTCTTTAAGAACCTAAGCCTATTTATAATAAGCTTTGTACATTTTAGTAATTTAATTGATATAAAATTCTAATTTCAATTAAAATTTAATTATAATTTGATTCGGGTTATACGAAAATAAAATTCAATATCTTACATTAGTCCTTATTTATTAAATATCTTATATTTAATCTTAAAGTTCTCAAACTTTACAATTAAGTCTAACTTGATTAAAACATCTTTTCTCTCTTCAGTATGCTCTCTGTGTGTGACCCATTAGGTTATCAATTATGTTGGTAATGAATATAAATTATTTTTATTGTATTATATTTTATTTATGGCTTATTAATTTAATTTTCTTTTGAATTTCTCTATTTGATCTTGAGTTTGTGGTTTATTGTAGGAATTATGATTCATTATCATAGTCACAACTCCCAATGGAATGATGGAGTGAACTGTACTTTTATGTGAGCTAAAATATGTCTTCACAAACTATGACATCACTATATGTTTTCATCAAATGTTTTCAGAGGCGCAATCGATTTTTAGGTCGTGTCACGATATTGGTGGGAGTTATCATTAAAATCATAAATGTCTAGTACCAACCTATATATGGGAGTGATCGAACGTGTTCAGTTAACCTCAAGGTGTATCATACGAGAATAACTACAATTCAGAGTGGAGTAACTCTTACGCCTAAAGATGGAACAATTACCCTCCAATTGAATACCCATGGCACTAAGCATCTCCAATTGACGAGCTAACTCTGGATGATATGATGACTAATTTCATTGAAGAATCAATCATAAGGCATCAAGAAATAGATACTCGTATACAAAATTTGGTGAATCAGATGGACCAATTAGTGGACATATTATCTAACGAGATGCAAGAGAGTTTGCCCAGTTATATTAAAACTGATGTTATCGACCTAAAGACAATTAACATTAGTAGAGAAAAAGAGTTCCCAGTAGAAGAAGAAATAGAAGAGGAAGAGGAATCAAGTCTTAGAGATAAATTAATGGAAATCCTTGTTGAAATGAAAGTTGACTTATGCGAATTTGTGAGTAATGAAAAGATAAAGAAAGGTTTCATGAATGGAGGAGCATTCCAGAAAGAGCTTCAAGAAGAAAAAGAAAATATCAGAGATAAATTAATGAATTACCTTACCGAACTTAAAGCCAGCTAACATGATTCTAAGAAAGAGTTTCTTCATTTGAATTTCTTGAGCATAACACATAAAATTATTTGAGCTTATTAATGTAACAGACTGAAAAATATAAAGGTTAGCTTAATATATGAAGAAGCATTCCAAGAAAATGAGGAGGTAACTGTTGTTATGATAGAGGATGATGAAGGTATGATAGAGGTAGCAGACATAGAAGAAGAAAAAGTTTTCATCCAAGAGGGAGTAGAGTAGAGGTAGGAGATAATTAAAGAAGATAAGCGAGAAACCTATGTCCAAGGGGAAGAAGAAGAGTGGACATATGTGGTTAAGGAAGAACTGACAAAGGAACCAAGTAACTATACTACTGATGAGGTGTTGGTAAGTACAATGAGTTCCCAATTCCTTGAAGATAAACTGTTCAAGGTAACTGACAATTTAGGGAGTTTTTTAATTTCCTATCTTACTAACAATTTATCATTAAAAAAAGGCATTAATAATTGCAATTGGATTATTTAATTTGATAAATTATGCCCTTATTATTATCCTATAATAAGTGGCTTACTTATAGGTTATGAATCCTTTATGCAGAGAAATGGGTGCCAGCAAACCCCTTATTATAAACCCTGGATGATGAAAATGTGTAGGTTACATTGAGCTACTAACATTAATGAAATATTGCATGGGATGCAACCTATGAATTAGGATAAGTTTCAGATTTATTTTGTTTTGATTCTATTTTGTATGTTAGTATGGGATTTTATTTCATGTTATTTTGTGTTATATTTATTTCTTTTGTTCTTTTTATCTTTTTCTTTTATATTTTGCAAGGATGTAGTTCACTATTGGATGAATCTAAAATCAGAAAATTGTCACAATCCAGAAACAACAAAAAAACCCTCTAAGTTTTATCTATACTTGTATTGTGTATATTGAGAACAATGTATAACTTTAAGTATGAGGATGAGTTTAATGAATCTTTAACTAATTTCTTCAAACTTATTATAATCTTGATTATGATTTTTATTAACTGATATTCTAAACTGATTGAAATTTGTCCATCAATACGATGTTTCATTATTTAATATTGATTGAATTGGTATGCGAAAGGATGATGGCTAGAATAAAATTACCTGTCTAATCCATATTTTTAGTAATCATTGAGATGATCAAGTTGAATGAAATGGCATAATATTTACACACATTTACACCTTTTTTTTGTAAGCTTTTGAGCCTAAAGAGCAAGTTTCAAAAGTTTTAAAACTCTTGTTATTCTTTCTTATGTGTGTTTTCAATATGTTGTAAGATAATTCTAGAATTTTCTTTTATTATGAATATTGAGACCATATTGATTAAATTAGAAGCATTGAAATGATGAAGACATTTATATTCAACAACTTGCTTTAGCCTATTTCTTTGATAATTGCCATACCCTTAAAATTGCCTAAAGGAATAACCTAGTTAAGCCTTAGACATTTTCATTAATTTAACTCACATATTAACCTTTATCCTTTTTTCATTGAAGGCTTTTTAATTTTTTGAACCTTGAAGGTTATTTAAACTTTTAACTTGTTGAGACTTGAAATTTTTGAAAGGTCTAAGTGTCTATTATTATGGTACTGAATATGTTAATCAGAAAAAAAGAAAAAAACACAAAACATTAAAAAAGAAAGAAAGAAAAACAAAAATCGAGTATAAAAAAAGAGAGAAAAGAATAAGTATATAGTACCAATGGATTTACAATGGAAGGACCTGAATGTTTGTAAATAAGTATTGTAATTTCTCTTTAGTAATTTTCCTTCAATTTAACCCTTTCTATATCCTAACCAAAGCATAACTAAACCATATTAGAACTTTATAACTCCTTTGGATTGGTGTTTCTAGTTTACAAATAAGTGGTGGAGATATGATTTTATTGCCAGCATATGGTAAGAATTCTACTATGCATTAATTGAGAGTTTTGATACTTTTCACCCTAAATAGTTGAGTGCATTTCGTGAAATCTTGGCGAGGGTGCAAAGATATATTAAGGGTTTAGGGGGATTTGAAGCTTATATACTAAGTTTTTGATAATGATAATTTTCTTAGTGCTTCCTTAATTCTCTATTAATATCGTTGCCCATTTATTTTGCTTGTTTTAGTTTTTTTTTCTTTATTAAAAACTAAAATCAATCCGTAGGCTAAATAATAAGAAAAAGTAACCACTAGTACTCACTATCCTCATGGAATTAACCTATACTTGCTGGTACTAGCTACAGCTACACCAAGCACTTTTGGTTATTACAATATTAACTTATTCATGAAATAAGTCAATCAAAATCTCATAATTATTATGATCTCATTATTTTTTTTTTTTACAAAATATTGTTATCTAGTGGACTTTACCATATACATCTGAATATGTATAAGATAAAGAATGCATTTAAATAATTATGTCAGTAAGTAAAACTAACCAATTGACTTTAAGGCATAAATCTACATAACTCTCACATGACTATAACTAGGTTAACCAAGTTAGGTCCTCATCCTGCAAAGCCTAACATCTTAAAGCCATTTTATGATTTTTCTTATTACAAATAAGGAGACATATTATTCCCAGAAGATATTTAAAACTTTTATCAACTCAACCTGAATAATAATGGATTCTCGTTTGAGAAAAATGTGCCAAGTGTATAGATAAAAGAATCCCAAAGAAAATAGCGTCATCATTATATTTTGATATGTACACTAACCTTGCTTTTGTAAGAGTACGGACAAATACACAAACTAGTATATTTTGTTTGAGGCTAAAAGTTGAATGGATGCAAAAATCAGAATGCTATATTTAGTAACTGTGATCAAAGCAGAGGACTAGCAATGTTCAGTTAGAGAGAAACGACAACCTAAAAATAGACAGCACCAATAATGTTAGCTAGAGATCAAGAGAAACGTCAAAGGGTAAATGGAGAGAAATAGTGACTCATAAACATAAAGTAGTAATGATGAAGGCCAGAGAAGTGAGGTCGCTGGAGGAGTCCAAAATTATGTTTTGGGTAGTTTCAGAAAAAATGGATTTTACATTTACCGCTTCGTGATTAATCCAATTGAATGCCTGATTATATTTATGGTGGAACAATTTTAGAGTGTCCGATAGATAAAAGAAGATAATGAGATAGAAAGAGGTAGTCCGCATGAAAATATTTTCAGTTGTATAAGAAAAATGAAGTTTTAAATTAAGTAGAATGTAATATGTTCTTTCTTTGAAAGATGTAACGATTTATTATTTGTCTTCTTTCTAATTTCATTCAATTATTCTATAAGAGGTTCCATTATAATAATAAGTCATTAGATTAATTACAAAAAATAATAAAATGAGATTATTTAATTTATATTTTTGATATTATTGGATTATCAGTTGGTGAAATTGGATAAGATAATCGAAGTGGACAAGATGACTAACACGATATAATACGTTTGATTTAATACGCTAATTAAGTTACAAACATATGAATACATAGTTATACAAAGAGAAATAACAGTAATAGATATTAAGTACATATTTGAGTGATATTATTTGCATTTATCATTCAATTTTTTATTCTACACTTTGGGTGTCAAGATATACACGTATATACATATTGATGAAAAATGTTGCTTCCAAGCTATTACCTTTATTGCTTAAATTTTAATGGTAATGACCGGAATTCTAGCTTCAATAATATAATAATATTGTAGGATCCTATAAAAAGGAAATATTATAAGTGATTCCTCATTAACTTTATCAATTCTTATTATTTTAATTTTTAAATGATATCATATCATCATGATAATTATTATCATCATCAATGGTTAACAATAATATTATTTATTTCAAAAATCATACTAAAATTTTCTTTATTAATTCCTTTATTAATTTATTTGACTAAACCAATTATAGTAAAATAGACAGTGGAATTTTGATCGTAACATGGATTTTATTTTACAAATAAAAAAATAAGGAAAGAAAAAAGCTCATCACCTTGGCTATTTAGTTGCTTGTGACAAGAAGAAATACAAATTTGGGTAGGTACTCCATAAATTCAAAGTAATCCTTTTTATGAAAAAAAAGGCTTTAAAACTCTCTTCTTATTTTATCAGTTAAGCTCATATGAGATTTTTTCTCATTTGTGATTAGTGTTTAAGATATTTTGTGGTCAATGTGAGTTAGGGATTTGAGTCTATTCGAAAGAACCTAAGATCATGGTTATTAGGTCTTAAAGAGTTAGGCTCAAATGGGTCTCGAACCCTCTACATCTCTCCTTAAATTAATCCAAACAACATGTCTTTTAGATCTAACAATATGTCTTTTGGGTTAATTTAAGGAGAGAGGTAAAGGGTCTGGGACCCATTTGAGCCAAACTCTTTGAGACCAATAATCTTGGGTTCTTTCTAATAGACTCAAATCTGTAACTCAAAAGGGTCGCAAAATAAAATGTACTAAAAAGGACTCACTCACATCCATACCCATAGATTTCAACTTTGCAGCTAGGTTTGACATATGAGTCACATAATCATGAATGGAATGTGACCAGTCAAACTTTTTGGTCATTAGCTCACTCATTAAAGTTCCTACTATGGACTTGTCAGCTATATCAGATTGGGAGTATTCCTTAATCTTTAACATGAACTCCTTTGCATTATCCGTCTTAGGCATTGATGCCTTTACATTTTTTGCGATTGTCATTCATATCAAATTTAAACTTAGCCTATTAGACCATTCCCAAGCCTCATAATAAGACTTGTTGACTTCAGAACTAGTCTCAGTTATGGTTGTGGTCCTTGTTTCTGAAAATATGACCAAATCTAAGTCCATTACACCTAGTTGGAATTAGGTTTGTTTAGACCAGTGTGCACAGTTTAGACCATTGAACTTGATCAAGTCATTTTCTAATGCGAACAAATTAGTAGATGATGTAAATACAACATATAGCCCACGCATTAATGCTTTGAGTAAACCTAAATGGATTCAAACTAACTAATATACTTTAATTATGCATTTAAATTCTTCTTTAAGTGAAATTTAAATACATAGTTGTAACCTATTATGATGCATATATAATTCACTATAATGGACAATGAATCATATTCTAGTCAACATGTATGTTTTCTTTGGATATACAATCAGATTAACCAAATATGTTCATAAAGTCTCTTTACTGTGATTACTTATAAGCAATGGTCCACCTTTTGGTGATCTCTTAGCATTATAATTAATTATCTCAATTATTCAGTTCAACTTTTATGTCATTTTAGCATCATATCATCATGAACAATTGAAACAATTACAATTAAATGATTAATATTTTCAAGCTAGGTCACTTTGGTGACTAACAAGCTTTCCATGTAATAAACATTTAATTGGACAATTATCATACATGACAAAATTTAATTTAGTTAGTTTGGTAACTTTGGTGACTAACAATATATTGTAAATTACCATAATGTCATATAGCACATTCAACATATAAAAAGCAAACGTAAGTCCAAGCATGGCATAATATGAATGGTCAAAGTACCACTTAAAACATAATATGATATAAAAGTATATTATGCATAACAAATAGATGCGTAACTTTTATGCAAATAAATCTAAATTAATTAATTGATTACTTCATTGATTAATTTAAATCATTACTTAATTAATGAATTATGAGTTATGACCCAAAATTAAAATACTTTAAGTAGGATCAATATTCAAACCTATAAAATCGTTTTAATAATAATTAAAAAATCAAAAAATATATATATATTATCAATATTCAAACCTATCAAATCGTTTTAATAATAATTAAAAAAAATCAAAAAATATATATATTAAAGTGACGAGCACGTGCCATGCTAGTCCAGCCTGGTATGCACGCGCCTCATCTTCCTCGCTAACGCTGGTTTCGTTTCCTTTTTTAATTCTTTAGTCGTTTTCTCCATACTACAAAACATCCCTTCAATAATGGTTCAAGAAAATCACGCTAATATTCAACCATTAGTTTCAAGAACCACACTTTTTTGTTTCTTTTCATCAACCATAAACACTTATCTTTGAAGAAACAGAACACAACAACCTCGAATTGATTAATGAAAACTTACGATAAGAACAAACCCTTTTGTTTCAAAAACCAAGCTTTTCGGTTCTTTTACAACAAGCATAAACATGTCTTTATAGAAACAAGAACTTTATCGCAAATAAAACACGGTAAGCTCAACACGATTTCATGTTTGATTTTTTTTCGTAACACATTTCACTCATCAACATATTAAATTGGTTTTCATTCTAGAAACAAAAACAACAATGCAACAAAATGGCTCTGATACTAATTGTAAAAAATTTATGGATTGATTTATATAGACATTGTAAAACAAACCTGAATTCATATCTCTTGCAAAAACTTTATTTCCTCTCTTCCTTTCCTTATCTCTGTTACAGGTTTCTCCAATGATTAAAATAAACATCTTTCATGATTTTCTAACATATATGAAAATCATCCAAATAACATGTCTTTTGGATCTAACATGTTTTTTGGGTTAATTTAAGGAGAGAGGTAAAGGGTCTGGGACCTATTTAAGCCCAACTCTTTGAGACCCAATAACTATGATCTTGAGTTCTTTTCAATAAACTCAAATCCATAACTCACATGGGCCACAAAATATATGACATAGTGTATTAATTTTGAATCATAAGAAATATGATATAACCACTATAAATATTTATGAATTTGTTATATAGTATAGATTGTATATAAAGTTCATTGAAATTATATGGTGATTGCATTATACGAAAGGTTACTGAGGTTATCCCTAGTGTAAGTTTTTATTCTTTGGGCTTCAACTTTTGTATAAATCAAAGATTTTCTCCTTTAAAATGGTTGATTTAGGCATCATCAGGCAAGTATGCAGCCTGTGAATCTCAACTTCTGCGATAAGTTTGCTATCTGCCATTAGAGAAGCTACGCGTCTAGCATTTTTCTAATAGTAAGTCAAGTTCAAGTTATAACAAATTTGGAAGTGGATAGCCAAGTACCACAGGTTCTTCATCGAGAACCAAGTCTAATAAGCATCAAAGGGTATAATAGCTTATTTTTTGGTGGCTAGTAAGCTCCATGACATCAAGCCATCATCAACTCTTTTTAAATAAATAATTAATAAAATGAAATAATATTATATATAAAAACTTGTTTATACTTTTAAATATGAGTAATAAGATGTAAATATGATAAATCAATAAAATTTTAAGAAGTTTACTATTTTAATTATTAATTGAAAATCAATCAAGTCATTTACTATGTATTTATAAAGATAAAATTATAAATAAAATAAGAATTGATCATATAATT